>PVNU02002378.1:0-64245 GCA_003013855.2 Liriodendron chinense | reverse complement strand
GACCCGACCTGCTATGTTAACAGGTCTTAGCGGGTCAACCCGTTAGTGACCCGACACGATACCCGAACACTGGTTTTTTCGTGAATTTTGCTGGGCCTAACAGTGCCATCAGTTAGCTTATAAAGATTTACCTCTTCACATACGGTGATAAATCGGATGGTTGATCATAGCAGTGCGTATGATCCTTGCCACCGATTTGATGGACTTTTAAGGATGGCAATGTACGGTTATAAATAAAAGTCCAACCAATGCTTCCAATTGGTGGCTAGGAACTTACTAACCATCGGCGGATTGTCTTAATTATGGAACCTGATGTCGCTGAGATTTAATTTTCCAACCGTTGAATTGGGAAAGCTGACTAGTTACTTTCTAACCGTTCGTTGGTGGCCTCCAGTTGGATGGTTAGGATTATCTGATCAACTTCGATCTTGAGGGCGCATCTATGAACAATACAAATCTCATCCGTCTATATGCAATCGCATGTACCACAATGGCGTACGTGTACGATCGGAGCTTTCCATCCGCTGATCAGGCCTTTTCCCGTTGGGGTGGACACACAACAAATGGACAGCTGGAAAAAATTGCTTTAGCTAGAAGTTTGTTTTGTACACTGGCCCACTTGAGGAGTAAATGTACATGATTTTTCAGCCAGAAGAACTAATTAGTGAGGCCCACCTTATAGAAAGCTCGGATCTGCTCACATGTGCCATATTCAAAACTACTGTGCTTGTGTAGAGATGGACTAAGGCTCTATGCACGTCTGGATGTTCAAAACTATGATTGGGTAAGTCCAGCAAGGTATGAGGATAGTCAAACCTTTCATTTTGTGGGTCCGACCATATGAGCCCGCTTTGATCATATGATTGGATAGTTGTATTTTTTTCCATAGCACTCTCAGATACTCTGAAACCATATATAGCGTGGGGCCCCACATGAACGATCAGGATCATGCCCACACCATTTTGTTGGTGCAATCATCCTATTATTTATTTATGAATTATATGATAATTTCCATCACATGGTAGATCATACTCGCAACCAAATTCATCCTGCACATGGCATATATGTACCTTAATCTGCACCGTCAAATTGAATATAGCCTGACGGGGCAAAATTTGGACTGTCCAGATTGAGGTATCTGTGCATGCAACGTATAAGTTGAATGTGCCTGATTTACGGTGCAACTTACTATGACTCTAGCATTTGATTTGATTTTTTGTTTTCTCAGTGACGTTAGCATGAATGCCATATCAGGGAGCATCCCCAAAGAGCTGGGAGACCTGGGGAATCTAAACTCCTTGTAAGATATCCTTCACAATGAAGTGTGTGATGATCCGAACCACTCATTCTTCGTAAGGCTCCATGAATGGACCATAGACGAAAAATCACATTGATAGGATGATCCTAACCATGTAAGGACGTAGTGCAGAAATCACTGATCAGATTTTAGTGAATTTTGTGCACCATTTTTCTAAGGGGAATGCCTGTACGTAGCACGTGGCAAAGATGTTGTGATCGGAACCATTGTCCTATTGGGCCATCCCATAGATGGGCCGAAACCCAGAACTCAAGGGGAGTAGACCGTGGTAGCTGTCTGATAAGTGGCTTAAATAAGAAGTGGTTAGCATTAACATTGTACCATCATCCGATCACTCTGAATTTTGGCTTGTAGCCCACTGGATCAACAGTCCTGATCACCACATGTTCGTGACGTGTACTTTAAAGAGAGAACTGCAGACGCAGATAGGGTACTGAGTAAACTCTGTGGGGCCCACCATTATATGTGTCTTATCCACGCCATCCATCCATTTTATCATCTAATTCTAAGAAAACATCCCAAAATTTAAGCATATCAAAAGCTCAAGTGGACAACACCACAGGAAACTATTTGAATTGAACGCCTACTGTTGAAAACGTCTCACAGGCCATGGAAATTTTGAATCAAAGCTGGCAAATAAACATCCCTGTGGGCCCTAGGAAGGTTTCGACGGTGAAAGTCATTATCACCACCGTTTCATCTGGTGTGGTCCACTTGAGCTTTGGATGTACTTCAATTTGGTGCCTATGCCCTAAAATGGTCTGGAAAAACGGATGAAACGTGTGGATAAGACACACACATCCATGGTGGGCCGTTCAGAATTTACTCACTAAGCTATAACGCACTGAGTTCCTCTGTACCCAATCGGCTTCCAACAACTGCATAAAACTCTTATCCAGCAACGGTTAGGATTTGTCCGATCACTATGATCTCATCGATGGCCCATTCACTTATCTGCCACAGAAAGTGGGGAAACGAAATTTTCATCCTCTCGAGTTTACTGAATATTCTCTTTACAGCTATCCCTACTTGAAATGAAACGTAGGTATAGTAGTCCACATGAGTACATTAAATTATAGTCTGGAATCTGTGCAATATGCCATACCACCATCAACGATCGGAAGTCCATAACCATTCGGGTGGGGTTTGGGTACTACCCGCAACAGGACCTAGCTAAAGACTGAGTGTCCTGTCAGGGTCTCTGCGGGGCCCACCCTGATGTATTTGTTTTATCCACGCAGTCCATCCATTTTGTAAACTAATTTTAGGTGATAAAAAAAAAATAAAAAAAAATGAGGCACGTTGAATACTCAAGTGGACCAACAGGAAACAGTGAGGATTAAATGGCTACGGCTGAAAACCTCTTGGGGCCACAGATGTTTTGGATCATTAATATGATATTTAAGTTTTCCCTTAATCCAGGTATGTGTGAATTTATGAACAGCTTGGATGTAAAATAAACATCATGGTGGGCGCTAGGAAGGTTTCAACAGTGGGGGTCATTATCACCACTGTTTCCTATGGTACGGTCCACTTGAGCCTTTGATCTGCCTCCTTTTTGGAATCATGCCTTAAGATTATCTTTAAAAATGAATGGACGGCCTGGATAAAACACATATATCATGGTGGGCCCCATAGAGATCCTAACAAGACCTTCCCTCTCTAGCTAGGTCCCGGTGGGGTAGTCCCAATCCGCCCCCAACCATTCATCCGTACTTGAGACACTACAAGGGCTATCGATGCATTGTGATGATCATCTGCATGCACACCATAGTGGGACATGTGGCATAAATGTACATCAAGCAAGATGGGCCTGCTTTATATGGGTTACCGAAAAGCCACATTGAATGGATCATTCTGACTGGCTAATTGATTGATGAACACTAGTGGATGGTTGAGATGAAAAATAGTCTACAGTTTGAAATGAAAATAAAAATGTGCATTGATCAAAGGTCAGGATGGTCTAATCAATCTTCTTTGGGGAGGTGCCCTGTATCAGTCGGTCCCACTGTTTAGACGGTTTGGATTGAGGTAGCTGTAAGCCATGTGGTAGAGTAGCTCGGCGCATGTACATTGCTCTCGTACTCTCTCCCCAGCTGAAATCGGATTGCGTACTGAGTTACCACCCCCTTATCGTACTGAGTAAACTCTGATGTGCCCACCGTGAATGTATGTGGTTTATCCACGCCGTCCATCCGATTTTTCAGATCATTTTAAGGGCTGATCTCAAATTTAAAGCATATACAAAGCTAACACCTGATCCATAGCTCAAGTGGTAGACTGAGTGAAGATAATCTCTCAACACTCAGGTCTTGGCATTGATTCCCAAGTCGAGGTGGCTAACGTTGCCGTGTGACTAACAGTAGTGGCGGGTGTACTAACAGTGAGGTGTCTACTAACACACACCAAAAAAAAAAAAAAAAGAAAAAAAAAAAAGAAAAAAAAGAAAGAAGAAGAAGCATTTCCAAAGCTCAAGTGGACTTCACCATAAGAAACAGTACGAATAGTGATTTACATGGATGAAGGGAACAAACAAATATTAGATTGATCCAAACTTGTGTGGCCCCCGAGATTTTTTTTAATGGTAGAAGCTCATTCACACTGTCTTTTTGTGGTATGGTCCACTTGAGCTTTGATTATGCTTCGTTATTTTTGTTATAGCCATAAAATTACCTTCTAAAACGGATGGACGGAGTGGATACGAGACATAAGTCACGGTAGATCCCACAGAGTTTTACTCGTAATTAGTTGCTCAATAGGCAGTCGGCTTCCTCCCCAGCTGTTCCTTCTTTCTCCTCAGCACATGATGATCCAGACAGTTCATCTAGAAGCTTCCATAGTATAAGCTCAATATGAAAGAAGCTCATTGGTTGGGGATCATCACCGCTAATATGAAAGGGATGAAAGGGAGAGGGCAGAATTTTTTCCAGATGGGCCATCTACAGTGGGAGGGTCTAGATGAACGGTTTGATTCGCTCAGGTGGTGCGGCACACCTTGTCATGAAGCCACATCTTTGCTACCAACATTCCACTTCTGTGGGGAATCTGCACCATTCAAAATGGTAGGCCCCACTGTGAAGATACCTAGCACAGAAATCAGGCCACACCTGTCAACGTACAGTTGAGCTGCACCGTTGGAATGTGTGGATAAGGGACGGTCAGACTGAATATATACAGGCGTAGCCAACTTAAATGACGGGCCCATCTGATTTTTTGAGCTAGATGATCATCATCGCAGAGGAAGATTAGGGGTGGTCCCGGCCTCACTCAAGATGGTGCGGCCCTTACCATGGGACTCACCTTGATGTATGTATTCTGTATCCACACCATCCATCAGTTTTACCAGATCATGCCTTAAAATGAAGAAGATCCAAATATCAGGTGGACCAAACTACAGGAAACAGTGGTGATTGAACGCCCTACCATTATGACCTTCCTGGGCCACCGTACTGTTTTGGTAATGTTTATTTTCCATCCAACCTGTTAATAGGGTTTCCCACATATCAGGGAAGGGAGCTTTACACAAGGATCCAAAGGACTACTAACCACTTTATGATCGTACATCATGGTGCTTTAGAAGATAATAAGCCTCTTAGATTGGGAGAGCTTTATGATTTTAGAAGATAATAAACCAATATGATTTTCTTTGCTCTATCCCTAATTCCTAGAATAACATGGGCTTCAAACCATCTCCACACAAAAACCTGGATGATGGGAAAAAAACAGATATCAGCTTGATCCAACTTATGTGGCCCATTATTGGTCAATCACCACCGTTTCTTATGGTATCATCCACCTGAAAATTGGATTTGCTTCATTTTTAGGCTCATGCCATAAAATAATTTGGCAGAATGAATGGACGGCATCAAGGTAGGCCCCGTGGTAGGGTCTGCACCATCTTGAGTGGGCCCGGGCTGCACGTAATCCCTCTCCTTCATCATAGGATCTGACATTGGCATGGTACGGGTGTTCTGCACAAACAACACGTTGGCAGGAAAGGTTTGGCTGCACAAGCCGACGAACGTTATTGCAGTGATTTCAGGCAATAACAGGGTAGTTTTGGATGTGAAATAATTAATTATTTATTTTTTATTTTCAGGAATATAGGATCAAATAACTTCTCTGGTTCGCTACCACATGAGCTGGGGAAATTGACTAGTCTGGAAGAGCTGTAAGTTCTCTTATTATTATTATTATTATTATTATTATTATTCAAAAATAACATATGGTGCGTTTGGAATTTCAAATTTGCCACCCAATTAATAATGATGAATATGTGAATATTTACCAAAACCTTCCTCATAAATGCTAGTTTTACAAATCCATACCTCTAACTTTCATATTTCTGAAATCGTTCCTCCAAACCTACTCACGAGTAGAGCTGTACACGAATTGAGCTAGCTCGAAAAGCTCGTTCGGCTCGGCTCGAAAAAGCTCGGTTCGGCTCGATTAGGAGGGTGGATTAAGCAAAGCCAAGCCGTGTATGTAGGCTCATTGGAAATTTGAGCCAAGCCCGAGTTTTACCTGAGCTCGGCTTGTAGAAGGCTCGGTATATTTTTTACTTAAAAATTATATATATATATATATATATATATATATATATATATATATATATATATATATATATATATATATATATATAGAAAGAGAAAGAGAGATAGAGGAATGCTCACCTGCGAACTTCTCTCACGAGAACTCGTGAGCACTTTTTCATGGCTCATCGCACATGACGTGAGCCCAAAATTTGAGTCGTCCACGTGATGCAGCACCCAAAAAAACTCTCAGGGCATCTGTCAACCTGTTCCAGAACTTTGGTGGGCCATGAAAGAAGGAAACAATTTCCTCCCTTGATTTGCCTCTTGCTTTCTAGGCACTCGTCCGCTCACCCCTAAAAATCTCAAAAACAAAACCCCCTCCCCTTCAGCCTAATTGACCTCGCCCGGCAGCCCCGGCCTAACCAGCGACCTCCTTCGAGCGTCGACCTCACCTCCTCGCTCTCAGGCTCTCCCTCATCTCTGATTTCTCTCCCTCGTCCCCCGGCCTTACCTCCTCCATCTTCGGCTCTCCCTCATCTTTGAATTTGTAAGTTGTAACTCGAAATAGGCTTGAAAAATGTCGGCTCAAAAGGCAAGTTCAATATAGGCTCGAAAGCAAGCTCAAAAGCTTAAAGCTCGAACAGGCTCGAATTCAGCTCGAAAGCTCGTCCAAACCAAGCCAAGCCCACCACCCGGGCTCAAGGCCCAAGCCGAGCCAAGCTCAAGCCCAGGTTGCCCGCTAACCAAACCAAGCTGAACTGGGCAAAGCTTGGTTCGGCTCAGCTCGTGTACACCTCTACTCACGAGGTTAAAATGACATATTCACCCTCATTTAAGGAGATGGAAACTGGTGAACTAGAAAAAGTAGAATCCAGATCGTCTGCTCATCCTCAACAAGATTTTCTTATTTGAGGACGCCTGATTGGTCTAGCTAAGCAAATGTCAGCACTGCTAAATTTAATGCAGTCAGTGCTGACAACGTTAGTGCTTAGCTGGACCAATAAGGTCGTCAGCAAACAGGAAAATACTGTTAAGGGTGAACAGACAATCCGGACTCGAAAAAGTAAAGTCGTCCTATGCATTGACAATAAAGCTTTTGTATGTTTCACACATGTGACAACAATGCATAAGTGTGTGATCTAATCCATTCATAGGGTTAATTTAATACCACTTTGACACAAGACAAATAACTTCTTGCTCTAAAAGCTCGAATTAATAGAACGTGACAAATCATTTCCTTTATCTCACAGCCTAGGCTCTTGCTTTACATAGGCCAGGCCATCTACCTAACCCTCCTTCATGGCCCTACTTCACATGAGTTGGCATCACACTAGCCACCCGCCTCACACGGGTGGGGCCCGCCTCACACGAGCCATAAACCTCACATGGGCTGCCCACTCCGAGTGTGCCCCCGTAGCACATAGGCCACCCCACTCGAGCCTGGTGTGAAAATGTTCCTGCATTAACCACCCCTTGTGAATCTTCTACCTGTTTCCTTAAAAGGAAAATATGGTTCGAATATTAAGATGTAGGCTCCAATGTCGGAAACATATGAATGGGTTGGAGGAATACTTCATTCAAGTTTTTATGGGCTGTACATTTGTTTTGCAAATTGTAGCCCATCCGATAGGCGGATCAACTTAATTCTTAGGCTAGGGATCGATCTAATGGTGTCGTTTGAATAGTTGGATTGGGTCATGAACCTATCGTGGCATGCGGGAAAGTACATAGCATGTATGTCAGTAGCCTTTTTTGATCGGCTTGTGCTTTAGATACGAAAGAGTTGTGGATGTGGATTTCATGGTGTGCCACACACCACCACCGATGTGGTTAAGCTCTGCTAGGCCCACTATGATATGCATGTGTTTTATCCACGTTGTCCATCCATTTTTCAACTCATTTTAGGGAATGAGCCAAAAAATGATGTGGATCCAAAGCTCAAGTAGACTACACCATAGGAAACAGTAGGGGATTAAGTCCCCACTGTTGAGGGCCACATAAATTTTGGATCAAGGTTATATTTGTGTTTTCTCTTCATCCAGATCTTTGTGACCTTATGAACAGGTTGGATGGAAAATAAAATACCACCGCGGGCCTTAGGAAGTTTTCAACAGTGGCCATTCAATTCCCACTGTTTTTTGTGGTGGGGTGCACTTGAGCTTGGGATCCCCACCTAAAATGAGATGGAAAAATGGATGGATGGTGTGGATAAAGTACACACGTCATGTGGACCCCACAGAGCGCGGGCCATGTAGTGCCACTGAATATCCCAGACAATCGGCACAACTTAGCGCAAAACTCCCGCTCCAAAATGAGAAAAACTTTGAAACTTGTAAACCTCCCGGTGTAGATGGAGCATGAATCCAAAAGTAAGTTTATTCCATCATCTAAATATTAGATTGGTGAATATTTATTGGATGATTAAATGAAAAATATCCAAATATATCGGACGGTTAAATGAAAAAACAGATGGATTGAGTGGATTTGTTACGAACTTCTCTGTGGACCCCACACAACTCCGGGCATAGGGGTCACAGGCAATCGACTCCCCATATCTCCTCTTTAAAAGTTTTTATTTCTGAGCATTGCTAAGCCCCTCCCGTGCAATAAAGTTCATGAACATGCCACACATGTGTCAACATGGCATCTTCAGTCCTAGGTCCAATACATCAACCAGACAGTACCATTTCTATGCCTTAGCTTAAGAATCAAGTTGATCTACCTATCAGATGGGCTACATTTGCAAAACAAATGTACAGCCTGAAATACTTCGATTAGGTTTTGTCCAACTCATCCACAGTTGTTCCAATATTGGGGCTGACATGCTAATGGAACCAAATTTTCTTTGGAGGGAAATATACATACGTTCGGACCAACCTGATAGATAGATTAGATCTCTTATATATGTGCCATGCAAGCACATGTGAGCATGTACCCCAGCATTAGTGCACATGCGTGCGCTTAGCAAAGCTCTCCGTTTCTTTTTATCTTGGCTCTGTCGGTTTTCATCTCATTTCTCAAAATAAGGCTAGATCGGTAATTTTACCCTTAGTAGGAGGTTCGGATGCAAGCTTTTGTAAATACAAAACCTCAGAGCAGTTTTTGAGAAAACCAGCAATTGTGAGGAATTTTTGGGTAAAAATCCTTTTTTTTTTTTTTTAATCTTTTCTTTCATTTTTCTTTTTGAGAAGCTTTCAAGTCGAACCAGTGTAACCATAAGATACTTTCCACACATTGAATTAGTTAAAACCTATTATGCTTTTGCGACATATAACCCTTCTTATAGGTTGGCTCCACCATGGGAATTAAGGTGGGCCACACCATAACATCAATATATACCATTGTTAAGTAACAAAATAAAAGTGTTGTCCACGGATGAGAGGATGTGGTGATCTTTGCAAAAGGTAATCCCAATAATTGGGCCAACTTATAGGACATGGATGGATGTCAGACGCACATCAACTAGTTGGCGACACTTTCCTTTTAACCTTTCCTCATAAAAGAGGAGTTACAAAGCCTTAATGTAGCTGACTTGAACGGCGTCGTGATTTACAGTGGTGTGGTGGCCGAAAAATGTTAGCCTTCGGATGGCCTGTCCAGGCCAGGCTCATCCTAGCCTTGTTAATAGTCCAATAGTGCAGCTGCTATGGGCTAATTATTTTCATGTTATTTGCCAGGTACCTGGAATAGGCATAATTAATTACTTGGCATATGTGGTATATGTGCACATTAAAATTTTGATACACATAATATATTTGTGGTGCTTGAAAGTTTCATAGATGGTATATATGCCATATAACATATGGGTTGCTTGACCTTATGTAGTGTCTCATGTAGCATATGTTGTATGCATATATCCTAATACGTGTGAGAAATGTGGCACATGAAGGACATAGATTGTTTATGCAACATTTGTAGCGGCTGAAGATGCATGGTGGTACTTTTGACATATTGGCATGTGTTGCATGCATGACACGTGTCAGTCACCATGTACCATTACAAGGACAAGGTTGTTTTAGTTTTTGTACAAACAAGATAAATAATCTTTGTTTTATTAGATTTTGTGCAAAGAACAAGTGGTTGATAAATAGTGGAGTACGTGATTGCCAAAGTAAACATTTGCTACTACCAAACAGTTTCTGAAGTAGGCTGTGACTTGAATACGAAGGAAGTCCTCTTCCTCTTCTTGCCGCATTTACAAAAGAAACCTAAGTCTGAATTCGGGTTATGAACAATCCATCCCCGGAATGCATGATGAAGCCCAGATCATTGGCCTTGACCAACTGTGGCAATGAATTACTAGAAATTCAATGTCTGTTATCTATGTTTGCAAGGATAGAAACACAATATGGAAAATTACAAAAAATGCACCAGGAAACAGGACCAAAAATGAGAAGTTTAGAAAATATATTTTGCAGAGAGAAAGTGGTTGTTGGAATGTGTAAAACTCCCTTCCTGCACCCTTTGTTTACATTCACATGGCTGTTCAAAGCACCCATTCAACCATGTTAACTGCTTTGACCATTTGAAAATTGCAACTCAATGGCCAGCAACTTTCGGTCCATTGAAATGGTGTGAGCATTCCTCTAGCTGATAATAGCACAAGAAATCTCACAACGTACTGGATTCATGAGCTAATATGTTTGCTTCACACAGATACATTGATAGCTGTGGGCTAAGCGGAGAGATTCCTTCAACATTTGCCTACTTGAAAAAAGTGAATACCTTGTAAGAGCTCCTGATTATAAGCAGCATGGAAGCCATCAAAATCATAGGCTCCACCTTATATGGCTAATGAACCAGCAGTAGTACAACTTATGGTGTGAATCGCATTAAAATAGAAAAAAAAAAATGGCAATGGTCTGAATTCAACAGACTAATGCCCATCATCCAGAGCTTATGATCATTCTATTGATCTGATTTCAGGATTATGACCCATCTACTGTGGGCCCCATGATTTCTGATGGTTCAATTTTAGTGAATTGTATGCCCTATCTATCTTTTCTGATCCCATAATTTACTAATATCTGCGTTTGCGGTGGAAACTAAATATGATTGAATTTCAGGTGGGCATCCGATAACAACTTCACAGGAACGATACCTGATTTCATTGGGAGTTGGAATCTTACCAATTTGTAAGCTAATACTTACAACGTCTTTACTGATTATAACTCCTATCTTCTCATTTTCTCATTTGGTACGCATGAGATTGCATAACAAAGTCTCCCGCTATCCATGAATTCTATCCAAACTCAAATTAGGTTTGGTGCCACATCCTGAATGTGGATAGGAATTCCCACCACGTTCAATGATGTCATTTAGTGAGCCACACGTGTCAGTCAAATGTGGACAACTGGCCTTTCTTATCTTTTACCTGTAAGTGGCACCTACCATATGAGTAGCTTAGCAACTGCACTCAGCAGATCTCTTTTTCTTGATATGCCATAGTATACTTCTTTAAAGAGTATTTGTAACACTGAAAATGTTGATGCAGGAGAATGCAAGGCAATGCTTTCGAGGGTCCAATACCATCGAGTTTTTCAAAATTGACCTCACTGATCGAGTTGTGAGTGTCGGTGTTCATTAACTTGTTTTAATCTTCTAATGTTCTTCCTTCACATTATTAATTTTTTATATTGGAATTTGTGCTCTAAGGGTGCGTTTGGTTGCACCAAACATTGCGAAATTTATTGATATTTGGTGAAACCAAACACACCCCAAGTAGAATTTCCAAAAATCACAAAACAGGGTCCCCTATGTTATGCAGGAAAAAAGTAGTTCTTTTGTATCCATGCGAATATTATTTTGATTTCTAAAGTAAAACTCTTGAAAATTGTGAATTGTCCTTCTCCAAACATGGCCTCAACTAACCGCATGCTCATACAGGCGGCTCAGTGATGTGTCTAATGGGAGCTCCTCGTTATATTTTATTGAGAATATGACATCTTTACGAATCTTGTAAGGCCATATGATCTCGGCAGAAGTAGTAATGCTAATCTGTCATATCTTATTTTTCTTTTTTCATCCATGCCTGGGAAAGTTAAAATGACATACTCATATTGGTTTTGTGCTTTCTCTACAGAGTCCTAAGAAACAATATGCTTTCCGGTGCTATCCCATCCACCATTGAAAAACATCCACTATTGAAACATATGTGAGTTTTTCAAGTTTTGTTTGGTTCAGAATACGATTCTCATGTTTACTGAGTTCATACATTTGCAGTCAACATGATGGGAGTAGACCCCCTTCAAGTCATTGGTTTACATGAGGCATAAATAGATGAGATCAGAACTGTTCATTGGGCAATGAATTGTCCCGGTCCAAAAATCACATTGCTTGGATGATCCTAACTAACTGGTAACATTTATTGAGAAAAGGGTTCATTTTATAGATGGTTAGGATAAGCCCAATCACAACAATTTTGGGTTAGTGGCCCATCAATAGCAGAGCAAATGAGATGCATGGTCTGGTATATGGTGCATGCTACACAGGCATGAAGTTCATAGATGTTTGATCGTTGAACATGGGCCAGTATGGCGCAGGCGTAGATGTGGTGAGATCGAACACCGTCTCTCTCACGGATAAATACTCTGAATCCATGGAGCTTCTACGAATTCTCAACTGGACTTCCTTCAATTCACTAGAGAAAACTCAAATCCACGAGTAAAACGAGTAGAAACTCAAAAATAGTTTTATTATTAATCAAAGACCATCCCTTCATAAATGAGTTTAAGCAACTATTTATAAGAAAACTAAGCCTAAAAATCATAAAAATGTAATAGAGAAGAGTTTGAATAAAAAACAGAAACAAATCGTCCAAATCTGGATAATTCCATGCAAATCTGTGGAGACGGTCGGTTGGTCGCAAAGGGTTGTCGACCAGTTGCTGTTAAGTGGCGGCCAATCATCGGCCCTTGGTAGTCTGTCTCTTGGAGTTCGAAACAGTCCGATGGGCAAGGCTGGTTTCAGCTGAAATTCGACCAGTCACTAGGTGTAATTTGGCCAGTCGTAGAGGACGTGCGACTGGTCGACAGAGCATGTCAACTAGTCTCTTTTTTTCTATCTTCAATCCTCTCTTCTTCACCTTGCTTCGGTGCATCTGCTCCATGAATGCGTTCAATCCTCGCCGTCGATAAGAGGGTCCTCTCTTTACATCAGACTCCCCCACTTGAAGTAAACGCATCCTCGAGTTTTCCTTTGGGTTAGGGTCAGGAACGACTTTCATCTTCATCAACGGAAGCGTTGCAGTAGCTTTCTCTCGTGACGCATAAGGGGCACACTCTTCCTTCTTCTTCCTAGGCTCCTTTTCCATGCTGCATACGACAAGGAGAGATTTTCCTTTGACCTTAGATGTTTTGTGGTCCTCCTTCGGGATTGTGGGGGCGAGAACAATCTTCCTCCCATCTTTAATTAATATGATGATGTTGTCACATTCCTAGTGCAAGGCATCTCGAACGAATTGCCATGGCGACCCGAGTATCATGTAACAAGCATCCATGTCGACGACGTCACACAACACTTGGTCCTTGTAGGTTTTTTCGACCGATAAAGAGACAAGGCATCATTCATTTACCATTGTCACACCGCCTTTCTGAATCCATCCAATCATGTACGGAGATGGACAGGGTGTAGTCTCTAGCTTCAACTTATCCACCATCATCTGTGACACGATGTTTTCACAACTCTCGTCGTCAATAATCACATTGCAAACCTTTTCACTAATTGTGCATTTGGTGTGGAAGAGATTGTGGCGTTGTGATTCGGTTTCCTTCTTTGGTGTGTTCATCTGTCTCTCCACAACCAAGGACACACCCTGATCTCTCGGGATCCATTCGACTTCTTCCTCATGATTAACATGTTCAGCAACGCCGTACCCTAGATCATTCTCTTCCTCTCTAGTACTTCCATTTGTGACGATTAAATTAGCCACCGGTCTCTGAGGGCATATATTCAATAAATGGCTCGGTTGGCCACAATGAAAGCAGTGATCAGGCCTTGGCCTTCCATACGGATTCAGAATCTGGCTCAGACCAGGAGTAGTTGCTATGGCACGTTGGGGCCTTGGGGGATTAGTTCCTGCTCCTTGGATCACAAAGTGAGGAGGTGGGGGTCATGTCTCAACCGTTGTTTTCCCATTCGCTTGGGAGGTATCCTACGAAGGGTCCATCGTAGGGGCTGGCGTTGAAGGGTAAGAATGAGCAGTGATCCAAAGGCCAAAGAGTCTAAGGCCTAGGCAAGGCCCAACAAATGATCTTAGTGGCCGCCCGTCTTGGTTGGACGATAGAGCCGAGGTGAGGGAGATGTCAACGATGGCACCATCCAGTTGAGCATGTTGTCTTCATCGTGCAACAGTTAATTTCACAAAAGGCAAACTCATAGGATGACCTTCTAGACTGACCCGAACAATTGGAAAAACATAAACTACTCCCACGATTGAGTAGATTGAGTAGATCGGTGCTCAATCCTCGGAGTGGGGGGCAATAAGTATACGACATACACAATAGCAAAATCGACAGATCAAAGATCAACAGAGATCAACAGATAGTAAAAAACTATCAAAATATCATTCAATTTGATTAAAAACTAAAAAGTTTTTACAAGCCCCTTCTGGGCTAAACAAAAATAAGCAAAATAACACAAAGGTCTAAGCCTAGGGATGCATGTCAACAACCCCGATAGTATGGAGGTCGGCCTGAGTAACAACCCCATTCGGTCCCTTGGTTGTCTGAGCCTCGACATGAGCCTGCTCGTCACTGGTCCCTTCAGTTATCGCCTCTACGTCAAGAGAAGAGAGGTCGAGCTCCGAGAATCGCATCTATATTTCAGCTCGGTAGCTCTTGTAAGTTTGATCAGGCTCAACCCGATGATTGACTAAGGCTTTAGCTACCTCTGATGCCTTCTCCTCCAAAGCTTTCTCCAGTGTGGCTACCTTCTGTTGCTCCTCCTTTAAGGCCGCCTGCCTTTTTGAGGTCTCCTTTACTCGAGAAGTATTGCCCACCTTGGCAGCCTTTTGCTCTTCCTTCACCACCTATAGCTAAGCTTGGACGACTTCTAGCTCCTTGGTCTTTGATTCGACCTTGGCCTTGGCGTTGCGGGCCTCATGCTCTAGGCCACTTATTATCCCCCTTACCTAAGTAAGGGTATTCTTAAAGTTAAGGGAGTAGAAGGTAAATTGCACATAAGAGACAGAGGTCAGGACTACCACAAAGGGAAGAAGAGCAAGGGGAGAAGAACAATGAAGCTTTGGACAACTCACTTCCATTGCGCCAACCGCCATAGACTCGAGGACTTTCTCCTCGGGCAGCTTCAGGAGGGCGTCCACCCTCTCATCGGGCATCGCCTTACGAGCCCATTTACAGAGGCGGTATAAGTGCGTGGGAAGTTACGAGGATGGAGCCCTAAAGGGGCCAACAGCAACCCTAGGGGTCGAGCCTTATGCTCCCCCAACACTGAGACCCCCCTAGCACGGCCCTGGCCTTGCCCAGGTCAGGCCTACAAATCTACCACCTCTCGGGATGACATAGGAGGAGTGACACTAGCAGTGGTCAAAGTCTCCCTAGCCTCTGCCATAGGAGCAAAGGCCCTAGTAGACACTCTCTCAACCTTTGATGTGGGAGTAACAATAGGAGTGGGCGTAGGAGCGGTTGTGAGTCTTGTGACTGCCTCAGATGCAGTAGTAGGGCGCTTGGAGACTGCCCTCATCTTCTTAGTAGCCAGGAGATGCTCAGTCTCTACCTCGGTTGGGCGCCTCCTCTTCGGCGATGAAGGAG
Organism: Liriodendron chinense; assembly: GCA_003013855.2. Lineage (NCBI taxonomy): Eukaryota > Viridiplantae > Streptophyta > Magnoliopsida > Magnoliales > Magnoliaceae > Liriodendron > Liriodendron chinense. Next base: position 48,622 of record PVNU02002378.1, on the reverse strand, counting down.
GTGGAGCAAACATCTCTGAAATTAAGGAGCAAAATGTCAACAAAACAGCTAAGGATCAATAGAAAATGCGAACTTCCAAGCTAAAAGACTGAACTGAAAGATTACCTCTGGGGATTAGGCCAATTTGGTGAAGGAGGCCTTCAAACAGCTGCTCTCTCTGACTCCTCTCAGGTAGAGGCTAGGTCTCTGGTGGGCGAGCTGGACCTTCCCGACCAAATGAATGGTGAGCCTGGGCTGCTTTGCCTGATGGACTGCAACATTTAAAAATGAAGCGACGTCAGCCTAGAATAAGCAAGGTGAAGACAAAAAAAAAAAAAGGAGCTTGGTATGACATTCCGACCTGGTGTGGTAAAGGTGGTGGGGACCTAGGAGCGTAAAGTCCTCAGCTCGGCGGAGGGCACCTCCCACTCTTTAGACATAAAAAAAAAACCAATTGTCTTTCTAGTTTTTAATGGAAGACAGGTTGTCACTGATTAAGGCCTCGCCCTTGCCCAACCAGAACGAAATGTAGTACCAGCCCTTGACCCCCGGCTACCCTTAATCTAATATAAATGCATGACCTAGTGCGTTAAGAGCTCAGCATTGTTGACCCACTGTCCCAAGACGTAGTAGCAAAAAATTATCCTCCAAACATTGGGAAAGAACTGACCTTGGGTCAAACCCAGGCGGATGAGAACCTCTCTCACTAGAGGGTGGAGAGGGAGCCGAAGACCACATGAGAAAAATATTGAATAGAGCGCGACCTCACCCCCGCGTGGTCAGCTCAAAACAACTCCATCACCAGGAAGATGAAGGCCAATGGAAGAAGGAATACCATAGTCCTTTTTTAATCTGCTAAGGTTGGACTTCGTGAGTGTGGACTTAATAAATCAGCTTTGAAGGGCCTGACCCTACTTGTGCCAAAGGTGGAGGTCGGATTGATAATCATCTACGTCCGAAATGACTTTTGCGCCATACAACAATCATGGCAACGCTTCAAAATTCGAACCCGTTATTAAATTCCTCATTTCCCACCCATCCACTAACAACGTCTGAGGAAAGGTTTGAAATTTTGGAGTTTCTTGCATGGGCAACAAAACAACTCAATCTTCATGTTCCACTCCCAAGCCCATGCAAGTCAGCCTTGGGAGTGGGGGGCTATTGTTGTGGGTAATTTCGAGTTAGCCCACATATCATGAGGAAAGGCCGCAAGCCTAAAAGGCCTATTTTTGGGTCCTTGGCCCTTCCGTAAAGCCAAAGGGGCTGAAGAGGCAGAGCTGTTAAACCTTGAGACCTTCAGTGCAAGGTCGGCAACTACTAATCTTTCTACTACGCATGTCATTCGTGAGAGCATGAGCTAGTGTAAAGGTCGCAACCTTGGCCCTCCGTCAAATCGGAAGCCAAGGTGACATCTACAAGTGCTCCTAAGCCAGATTAACAAAGGTAGAGAACGACCTCAATCCTTAGAAGGGACCTATGACATCGATTAGGAACCTATAAGGGAAAGAACTCGAAAACTAAGCCCCGTGAGCTAAGCAGACCATGTCGGCCCAGCTACCTAAGAAGCACTCGACAAGTACGGGCACGATCTACCCAAATTGGACCAAATAGACATCAGACCTTATCACTGTTGAAAATCTCTCCCACCGTTACGGAACATAATTTACATCCGATCATGACTCTCCTAACATATCCTAGATTGACTCTACCACTTAATGGTTTATCTAACCCTATAAATAGGGACACCTTCTATAGAACAAGGTACGCAAGTCTATACACTCAACCCCTTGCTTTCGTCCTACTTACCTGACTTAGGCGTCAGAGAGTCCACTATCAGACACCGGCACCTCCCCTTTGCCCTTTTTTATTATCTCGTGCAGTTTCGACAATCGCCATTGAAGTACCGTCTTCTCTTCGAAGAAGATGAACGCACAAACAAGATCACTCGGCCGACATTATCCGACCTCATCCGTTGTCCAAATCTGAGCGACAACAGTGTCCCAAAACAAAAGTTGAGAAATCAGTTATGTCCTCATTGCCTTATTCCGGTACAGTAAGTAGCTTAATGTATGTCATGCTTTACACCAGACTAGATATTACTTATACAATTTGCGTAGTCAACCGTTACTAGAGTAACCTAAGACAGTCTTAGTAGCAAGCCGTCAAATACATATTCTGTTATCTCAGAGGAACCAAGGATCTGATGTTATGTTATGAATGCATGAATCTCAAGCTCAAAGGATATTCGAATGTCACTTGGGGTAATGACGCCAATGAGAGAAAGTCTGCTTCAAAATATGTTTTCTTACTCATAGGGGGGCTATCTCTTAGTCGAGTAAGAAACGGACATTCATCACCCTTTCATCTATAAAGGCCGAGTGCATTATATGTTGTGTTGTAGTTTAAGAGTGTATATTGGTTCATAGATTTTTTTAAGTTCTAATTATTGTATCGGTCATTCATTAACCTATATCATTGAAGATAGACAACACCTCTACTATTAACTTAGCAAATGACCCTTAAGACCAACAAAAGTCCAACCACATTGACATCAAGTATTATTACGTCAATGATTTAGTGAGAGATAAGGTCACCCTCAACTATGTTCCTACAAAGGAGATATTGGTTGATCTCATGACAAAATCTATAACTAAGACTCATTGTACGTTCACATTAGGTAGATGGGATTGAAAAGAGCTTAAGTGATATGATTTCATCATGTTCTCATTATCCTTCATTAATGAATAATACATTCCTTTTATTCAATATTAAGCGCTTATACTGACTATGTTTGTAGAGTATCAACATTTGTCTCGAGATCATGTTAGATCCCTATTTTTGTCAACAGGTCGTCACCCACTTACACAAGTTGATGTTCGCTCCCCAAGTGTAGGGTTGCAAAGTAGTAATAATACGGTAGAGACCGAGATCGTTCTCAGGGACTAATATAGGAATTCTCAAAATTTCTTCTAATAATCTTCAATTGAAATCCAATTACAATAATCTGTAAATATGAATGTAGTAGAATAATCGGTAACTTGAGATGAATTTAACAATCTAAAGAAACACTAGGGTGCTGAGGATCTACTTGTAGCGATCTTTGATGCATAATTCACTTTGGTTTCTCGATTACATAACTAGAATTGAAATAAAATCCTATCTAGCAGGAATATGGAGTGGTTAATTTGGCAAAACAGTCTATCCCATATGTTGTTCATCAACATGATTCACTCAATTCAAGTTAGGACTTGAGCACACTCAATTGCATAGGTCAATCCTAGTTACAATAGATTAAGTTCACAACTATGATAATCATCAAACCCTGTCACAAAGTTTAACTATATCATGGTTTGAACTTGATTCAAATCTCAAAAATAAACAACACATGTTTCAGACTTCTCATAAAAAGTAGAACTTTGGTTTGAAGTTCCCACATGAAGAACCAAGTCTAGAGCGTTTTGAATCCGATTCCTCGGAGCATATAGGTCTATATTTATATAAAACAACTAAGCACTAAATCAATTCTTCCAAACATCCATGAGTCATCATAAGATTAAGAAAAAGTACTTAGAATTTTTTTCAAACTCAACAAACCATTGTTCAATCAATAAAAATCCAACTTGAAACCAATAAAAATGAATTAAAACATCTTAGATCTACTATAAGCTTCACCTCTTAGCCCTAACTAAGTGGTTAACTAATGAAAGCGTAAAAATAAACTAGAACTAGAACTAGAAGAAGAAAACTAGTTGTAGGAGGCTAAGAAGCCTCCTGGGTCTTGAATCATTTACTCCCCCTGTTGTTAGATGCCCTAGGAATGAAGTGGATGTCTCCTTTTATAGCTTTCATACCCCCACAAATGAAGAATCTTCGAGAATTTGCGTAAAACTTACGCACTGCACAGAGAAAATCGAAAGCCAGATTTAGAAATTTCTATTTTTGGGTCTGAGCGATTGATCGATTGGGCTGGGCGATCAATCGACTTTTCGGGTCAACTGTAAAAACTGCAATCTGGACATCTGGGCGGTCGAGTGATCAATCATAAGTGGTTGGGCGATTGATCGCTGGGTCCAAAAGGTGTCCAGAGAGTTCCAGCAGTAATTCTTCAAAAATCTGCATTCTATCAATTAATCTACAAGCTGGGTGATCAATCGCTCAGGATGAGAGATCAATCGCAATTCTGTACTTTAATTCAGTAACAAATCTGTCAATTCTGCTGTGAGCGATCAATCGCTCAGAGCTGTCGATCAATCGCTCAGGATGAGAGATTAATCTCTCAGGCTAGGAGTCGCTCAGGATGGGAGATCAATCTCTCAGCCTGGGAGATCAATCTCTCAAGGTAATTTTTCTTCTTTTCTTTTCTTCTTTTTGTTTCTTTTCTTCACTCTTTTTCTTGCTTCTTTTCTTTGATCTTCAACATGTATTAGGAAGGTCTTTTATCATTAGTTTGGTGAAGTCTCTTCCTTACTCCTACAATCAGAAAAGCATGCATTAGATAAGTCTTTAAACATAAAAGGCATGCATAATGTGTGATTAATTGGAGTTAGATTATGCACAATTCAGAGCTCAACAGTTGACCAATCCTAAATGTGTAAGAGGTGCAATAGAGGTGACATTCATATATTGAGGTATGAACCACCATCTATTATAAAGAAAAGAGTACGAGGATACGAGTGAGTCGTATTCGCCTTAGGTCTTAAAATATTGAAGATGAGACTAATCAAGTCGAATAACATAATCACTTCATTGCACTTTGTGCAATTATTGCTATGGCTTAAATAAGTGTCAGGTCACGAGGTTATGAGATAAGTCATACCTCATGTAAGAGACTTGCTATTGTAGACCCAACATATGCCTTGTATTGTCTGCTTTATAACGTAGATTCCAGCCCCGTGTAGGGACCTTTTACCCATATATTGCATTGATTCAATCTAATCATTATAACGTGAGAGTAGTCAGCCCCGCAGGTGACTCGTTGTATGCTTAGCTACCGTCATTTTATATTTGTGAGGGTGAGACTGAGTGTTACTACTTTAATATACGATGACAAAGAGCCCTTGATTAGTCAGACTCAGCTATGCCAAAAAAGAGGATTAATTAATTCTAAATTATACATCTGCATGGGAAAGATCCCATGACAATTACACCGAGTTTTTAGAAATATTAATGTACACTTAACAACTTATCCACTAGCAATATTGAGTTTTTAATAGATTGTTGTAAATAATATTTTTTTAGAAATATATATAATATAGTATTACTTTAAAATGTTTCAAACTAATTTTTATGAAAAGCTGAGCTTTCAGAATAACTCAATAAGTTGGATAAGCGCATATATTGGCCAAGTACTCTAGATTGGAAGCTAACTTCATCCTGTGATACTTGCAAATCTTTAATTATTGATTACTAGTTAGGTGGCCACTTAGTACTCAGACACCCGTGAGGAGATAACATTATTCTAACTGGTCCTACAACTTTAATTCTTTTTTATTGTGATTTTTTTATTTTGGCTGCTATGATACAAGCTAGATGAACAATCTATATTGTGTCGATCCTACAACATGATTGAGTGAGATATGTTGGACATAGGCTCGTGGGACCCACTTGTGAACAACCACTAGTGGGTGGGTCCTACACAAGTTTTCCTCCTTTTATCATTTATGATTTCTCTCTATAGTTAATTTTTAAATTCCAAGGTTTAAATTTGACTTCGAGCTTGAAATTGAGATAAGTGAGATCAGATGAGACTGGATAACTTCCAACCTCATCCAAACTCCTTGACCCTTTCCTTTAAACAGAGATGGGATCCCGCATAAATGGTATCCTATAGTTATGAGAGAAAGGGAGAAATAATATATCGTGGATTTTGTCCATCCAGCCCATCCCTTGATCGTAATTAGGGGCATCCTAATCGTAGAATTAGATGGATGATAAGACTTCTTTGCTCCCACAATGGTTAGGTGGAGTACATGACGTGCATTGTAGATTTTCAGGTTTTTCGAATGTGACATATTGTGTAGACCGTCGGGTCCCTCGGGCCCGCACATTTAGGCCAACTTTCATGATAAACTTTAGCATGTGACTAGGGGCGTCAAACATAGGCAATCTTAGCTTTAAAAAACTCATTGATTCATCTCAAGTCAATTGGGTTCTGAGTTAAGATGAATCAATGAGGAACTCATTTGATGATTAAAAAACTCAAATAGGTTTCCTCATTTTCGCTAGTTTGCAAATTTTATAATGAGTTTCTACTTTCAACTTTTTGGGCAAGTCTTCGACTCAAGCTAACCCAATAGAATTAATCATTTGAGTCAACTTTTTCAGTTTTTGACCCATGACATAGATATGAATTTTGCTAGTACTGCTTGCCATTTGTTGCTTCTCACACTTGTCTTGACCTGTTATGCCTCACCACACTATAATGCGGACCATGCATCTAGTAGGCCATACAAAGGACCTCCCACATGCCGCTGATCTCTGAATCACCTTCTTAGTAATTCCATCTCACTTTTGTTTTCTTTTACCATATTAAGTTATTTACTTTTGTAGGGATTTGAGCTTCAACAATTTAAGTGGCCAAATTCCAAGCTCTCTCTTCAATATTAGGATGCTTGTTAACTTGTAAGAATTAAACAACCTTTCTCAATCCAATGTTCTTTACATAATTCTCTCTGATCTATGTATGTCATCATTGCGATTTTCAGGTTTCTTGGAAACAATAGCTTATCTGGTACACTGCCATCCCAAAAAATCGGAAGTCTTCTTAATGTGTATGTTCATCTGACTCATTTGAACTTATAGCCTTGGGCATGTTTGGAGACACCATCAAGTTGAATTTCAATCCCTAGCCCTGTTATCCGTAAAAGGGAGGATAGAATGGAAGAACAAAACTAGCGTTGGGGAAAATCCAAGCTTTGGTACCATATGGAAGGGAGATGAAATTTGGGGGAAAATGTTGTGAAATGAATGTGTGTGTGTGTGTGTGTGTGTGTGTGCGCGCCTCATGGGAAGCTGAGGTCGAGCTGGGTGGGCTCCACTGTGGTGTGTGTCGGACATCCACACTGTGCATTTGGTGGGTCCCATCTAGGTTACGGGATGTGTCGAAACTTAGGTGGGACATATCATCTAAAACCATGTGAAAACATGCCTAAAACATCTAAAAGCACTTGGTCGGGCCCACATGAGTTTTGGATATAGCTAAAACTTGGTTTGATACCTCATCCAAGTGGGACACACACAATGGATGGGCTGGATGTGTGAACCACATCTTGGTGGGCCTTATAAATCACCATGAAGGTTTTAATGAGCAAGTAACCACTCTCAATTGTTGTCTATGGTGTGGCCCACCTAAGTCATGAATTTACCTAATTTTTAGGCTCGTAGCCCACCATGGAAGGGTGCATCTGACTGATGAGGTGGATGTCTGACACATCATAGTGGGACCCACACAGCTCCACCTCATGGGAAGCTCCCATGAGGTTGGACATCATAGTACCATTTTCCATATACAGACACGCACGCACGCACACACACACACACACATGCACGCACATATAGTCTACTAAAGTACAAATACCCAAATTGGATTCTCCTTCTTTAGCATTCCAGTTGAGGGTCGTCTCCAAATTGTAATCATGTTCTGTTCAAGTTGGACTAGAAATAACCACACTTGCAATTTGAAGGTTACTTCCCCACCAAGACTAATGCTTGAAGGGGCGTAGACCTACTTCTATGTTTGTTATGTTCTCTTTGTTGAATTGAATGTTCACAATCCTTTTCTTTCTTTCTTTCTTCCTTTTTTTGTTGAACTGAATGTTCACAATCCTGCTGAAATTTTTTAAAACCAAATATCAATAAAGAAATTAAGTGATCTATACAACAGACACCAGGCAATTTCGGGCCTACCCGCAACACAAAAAATGTCGGAGCCCGCCTATCATATACCCCCACACAAGTAAAGATCCACATCTCAACCTAACATTACCTAGGCCCACCCAATTGAGAAAGAGACTTCCTCGGATAGACTAGGGGAGATTCGAAGGGCTAATGAAAATTTGATTTGTCTAGGACTCGCTCTATAGACAGGCTAGACAATCCGCTATGCCATTAGATTCTCTCGGAGTGAAAGAAATCTTTGGGCAAACACAGCGTATGAGCGAGTCAACTCAGACCTAAGAGTACTAGAAGCTCCAACCCGGAGGAAACGCTTTGTTAAACATGTCCACTACAAACTTAGAGTCACTCGCCACTTTAATTTTTGAGAAAAACCTCAGGCCACACAATAGTAAAGGCCCTCAACCAATGTGCAGGCTTCGGCCTTAGAGTTTGATTCCAAACAATGACCAGAAGAAAAAGTGAAAATCGGCTCCCCCTCCCATGCGCCGAACCGTCAATGTTAAACTTTACCCAGTCTACATCCGGTCCATCCCATTTCACCACCGACATGATTTTGCCCCGGGAAGGACCTGACATAATTTCCATGGCCTGGAGCACCATCTGGAGAGAAAGACCGACTCTTTGGGGAAGGGAGGGATGGGCTGATAAGCTTCAACCACCAATGTACCTGGGAAATCGTCTAGGTCATGGTAACTAGAAGACCATCGAAATGGCACCGATTCCTGTCAACCCAAACTCCCAAAAAAATTAAGTAGGGAATCAGGTTGTGCAACGTGAAGAAACAGCCAGTGGATGAAACTGCCAACCACAATTGCTTAGCCCTCCCTACTGCCGATTGGACCGATAAAAAAAACTAACTATAAAAGGGGACTGAAGTGTTTCTATACCTGCGACTCTAGATCTCCTGTGGCGAAGAGATGGTCCAACGATTCTTCTGCTGGAGATGGGCAACGCTCGATACCACAACACTCACACTTAGAGGCCAGCTTTATACCCGTTGCTTGAATTTGGCCATCAACCAGGACTACCCCTCGAACAAGTTTCGAACCAAAAAGTGATATCTTGGTCGGCAACTTAGAATGCCAAACCCATCTAGCCCAATACTTTCTACCAGCCGCAGCCCTGCACAGACCCCAAGCCAATTTTACTTCAAAAACACTCGAGGGGGAAGCAGCCCACATGCATTTATCATCCCTAGATGACGTGTAGAAGCCCTCCTCACTGATGTGCTCAAAAACTACTTGTGGAAGAATAACCTAGAGAAGGGCATGGGGAAGAAAACCCCCTGGACCCAGAACATCCTTCAATCGAAGCTACTGGAGGGAGCTGATCGAGCGCCCAAGAGCTGAGAGGGCCCAGCCCTGTCTAACCCATAGAACATATACAACAGTCCCCGCGCCCAATCAGCCAACGAGATGACTGACCAACACTGGGAAGAGACCCTTTATCCTGTTTCAGAAAGGAGAAACAGAGAACTAGAAAACAGCTCAATCACTGTTGGAGAGGTCCATACCATAGTTGGTACACAAAAAGGATGCTTAGATGTTAGAGCTCTCGCCGAAACTAACAGACCACGCCAGCGTCATCCTGAAGCTCATCGTCACTTGAGTCTTCTAATACCCAAACCAACCTCGACATTCGGCAGGGAGATGAGCTTCCAATTGGTCCAGTGAAGCTTCTTTCTTGCCTCTCATCCCCTAAAGAAATCAACAAAAACTTTCTCTATGGATGACAACACACTCGCTGGAACGTCTGCAGCTGCCAGTGTGTGAACTGGGATGCTAGAGAGGATGTGGTTAATGAGAATAGATCTTGACCGCCTAGGATAGAAGCCTGCCTTTCGACCCTTCCATTTGCTCTTGAATTTTGCCTATGAGGGGTTGGAAAAACATAGTTTTAGAATGACCATTGAAGATCGCAAAACATAGTTTTAGAATGATCATTGAAGATCGCAACTCCATGATACTGGATGGGAGCAGCTGAATGGGAGATACCCATGACTCTTTCCATCGATCTAATGTGACCTACTGGCGGCTTAGATGAAGTAAACAAGCAACTCTTTAGCTTATTGACCCTTTGCTCAGAAATCCTTTCATATCTTTGCAGGAAGTTCATTACCACTCTCAGAGACCGGTTGCTACTATTTATAAACAGAATCGTATCATCCATAAATAGTGAGTGACTAGAGGATACCCGCAACGAACTTGGAAGGGTTTGTATAAGCCTCTCTCGACAAGTCTACAAAACCCGTGTCTAAAAGCTTCTTCTACGATAATAAATACACTGGAAGAAATTGGATTCCCTTGGCACAGACCATGAGAAGATTTGAAGAAGCCACAAGGTTCCCCATTAACCATAACTGAGAACCAACAACAATTCCAGCATTTTTTTCTACCAGGAGAATCCACTCTTGATTAATTGAATCCAAACTTCCGAAGCACCTCTAAAAGGAAACCCCAATCTACTCTATCAGGAGCATCTTCAATAGAATGTTTCCTCCTGCACTTTTCTGTTAATATCCCAGAAGACAACTTGAGCGAGAAATGCTTTTTAGAATAGAGCGGCCTTAGACAAAAGCCCCTTGCTCTTCTAAAATGATCCTGGGAAGAAGAGTGTCCAACCTGTTAGCTAGGACTTTAGAAATAAAAATTACACAGTTGCACAGACTGATAGGGAAAAGGTTAGAGAACTTAGCTGGTGAGGGGGATTTGGGGATGAGGCAGATAAGGGAAGAAGCAAATGCACAAGGTATAGCATCACCTAGAAAGAGAGAATGAATAGCTTCAAGAATATCATGAGCAATTGTGTCCCCACACCCAATAAAAAAAGCACCTGAAAAACCATTCGGCCTGGGAGCACCATCCGTTGGTAAAGCTTTAACTGCTATTCTCACCTCCTCGAGAGTAGACTCTGAAAGCAGGGCTGCATTTTCCTCTGCCAAAATGTAGGTTAGAATATATAGCATCCAGGAAATAACCAACTGGCTCTCTTTGCTCAGCCTTAAACAACTTAGAGAAGTAGCTGACAACTCTTCTTTAATTATAGGCAGGTAAGAAGTTTTATCACCTGGAACAAGATCGATTTCCAAAATAGTTACTTTCCTAGAACGCTCATTCGCCATATGATGGAAGAACTTCCTGTTGTGGTCTCCCTCTTGTAGCCACTTGTTCCTCGATTTTTGCTTCCAAAACACTTCCTCCATTAGCTCCAGCTGGATGAGGGACTCCTTGGCAACATCGAACCGCATCTAGTCTTGCAACTCTGAGGAATCCTGAGCACACACTTCTGCTCGATTAAGCTCCTCCTCGGCTTCCTTTAGCTTCTGAAAAACATTCTGAAAACTTCTTGGTTCCAGGCTTTTAACACATGCTTGAGGTTCTTTAGTTTGCTTTGGAGAATGAACATGGGCTACCTCACACCCAAGAAGATTTCACCATGTTCTTGAAAGCTTCATGTACCATCGGCATTCGCTGAAAGCGAAAGGACTTTGGGATGCCTTTTGACTCTTTGGGAAGGAAAGCAGCAGAGTGGCATGGTCTGAACTCACCCTAGGAAGATGCTGCACCTTGAAGTGAGGAAAATGAGTAAACCAATCAATGCTACACAAAGCCTGGTCCATCCTAGCCCTTACACAAGACTGCCTTGGGTGGTTGCTACTCCAGGTAACCTTGTTACCAATGAAACCTGCATCAATGAGCCCAGTAAGGTTGATAGCATCAGCAAATTCCATGGAGCTACCTTGGTCTAGAGCTCGGCCACCTAATCTTTCAAAACGCCCTGTCACAGCATTGAAGTCCCTGCAAACAGCTGATGTCCCCGGCCTAGTTCTTGCTAAGTTTGACAAGTCCTACCAAAGCTGCCTTCTCAGGATCTTAGAACACTTGGTGTACAACACCGAGACTGTCAACCTATTCGAACGCCCCTAAATGTGAACACCCAAAGAGATAAGTTGGTTAGAAGCTGAAATGATATCTACAACCAGGGAAGATTTAAAGAAAATCCAAATTTTTCTGCCACTGCAGCATTTAAAATAGATGAATGGAAGCTCAGTCTCAAACTAGTTCTGATTCTTTTACCCTCTTCTAGCATGGGTTTGAGAATGGCCACAATCCCCACTTGAAATTACTAATGTCCCTCTTAGCTGATCTAATTGTGGAAGAATTTCCCACCCCTCGAGTGTTCCAAACAAGGTTGTTATCCATCAGTCACACAACCTGTATTCTTGGCCCTGCACTTGAGTCTTCTCAATCTACCATACGAGTCCACTGAAGCCTGCCCGCTATCTAGCTTGACTAAATCTGCGCCTGAACCAATTCTGCCCTCGAACTATTGATTTGTACTTGCTTTCTAGTCCAACTTGAATGAACCTGCAAGATCAGATCTATCCTCACAGATAGCAATTCCTAGATCTATTCCATGCTGATCCAATTGGAGAGCCATCTGTTGGGATTCTGATAAAACAGAGGTATGATCACTGTTGGTGCCATTTCCCTACAAAATGTTACTAACACTGCTGCCCTGAACCACACCCTAGTCCCTGAACTGTGATTTCTCACTAAAGAAAGGAGCCAGGTCTACTACAAGATGCAAGCCCTCTGAAAAGTCTCCCCCCCCCCCCCCCCCCCCCCCCACTTGGGAAAGGAGGGGTAGGGTGGTTGAAGCAGAGCCTCCTCCTAATATTCCCTGCAGAAGACTCTAGCCGAAAAAGCAGTTGCACATCCGCAACGGTTTCATCCCATTGCTGTAGTCAACGGGCCTCCTCTAAGGCCAACTTGTGGGCAAACTTTCCATTGACTGAATTGGGCCCTAGAGGAGGATTAGGGCCAAGAGCTCCCTGACCTGACTCAAGGCGAACAACGGTATCTGCTCACACCTAAGGGGGCCCAACGGGTGGGATGGGGGGAGGTTATGGAAGGCATCTACCTGCCTATCTATGGGAGAAAACAGGGCTGGCTGACCAAGCAATTGACAAACATCATGAGGGTCTAAAGAATGGGGTCTAGCAAAAGAACAAACAGCTGGTGGGCGCACCTCAAGGCCAGAATTACAGGATTGGTATTGGAACAAACACCTGGGGGGCAAACTACAGGGCTGTCCGTAGGCTGATGGAACGTGTTCTCGACCCATATCTTAGTGCTCTCCACTCCTAGATTTTGGACCGGATCAAGAGCTTCTACTTCTGTAAAAGCTGCTTCCATGGAAATCTATTCAATGGTAGCAAAAACAGGGAAAGAACTCCCTGCCACCTCCAGGTTCCTCACCATGTAAACATCCACTCCTAGGTGGAAAATCACTTTCACCCTTGCAAAGACTTAAAAGATCCCGTATCTTGCTCTACTGTCAATCTCGATCACCTTTCCGAAATACTGTCCCAGCTCTGTAGTAACTGATTCTAACCATGCGTGGGCAGGAATGCCAAAGATACGTATCCAAACACCATCACCACCTCCTAGAACTGCTTCCAGGGTCCATGCTTCCACACCTGATAGCCCCATTGCCTGATGGAGATTAGCGTCTGAATAGAAGGCAATCGTTTCCACATTCGTTTTAAAACAATGAGGAAGCAATCAGGGGCTATTCAGGCAAAATCAACCACCTATGTCGCATATTTGGAGGAGAGCGGGTTAGTTGAGTCCCCGGCCTCACCCAAGACAGTGCGGCCCTTACCATGGGGTTACCATGGGGCCCACCTTGATGTATGTATTATGTGTCCATGCCGTCCATCCACTTTTCCAGATCAGTTGAGGGGACTATACAAGAAAGGATTATCTTGGTTTCTACTTCTTTTTTAAAGAAATAGGCATGTTTATTAGCCAAAAAGTAATAACATCACATGAATACTCATCTCTCAAGTTTGTTTGGTCCACCTTTAATAACCACCTTCTTTCACCTGGAGCCAACCTTTGATGTGGACTATTCATTATGTTGGGCCCACCTTGGCCCTGTCTTCAATGTGAACCATCCAACATTTGGGGCCTACCTACAATGTGGACCATCCACCATGCGAGGCTCATTTATGATGTTGGCTATCCATGATCATCCGGGCCCACCAAGGATGTGGACAATCCATCATGTAGACATTGGATGTGGACATCCATCATGTTAAGCATTGGATGTGGGCCGTCCATCATACAAGGCCCGCCTTGGATGTGGCCTATTTAGGGCTGACCTTCTATGTGGATTGTCCTCATCTGGGGCCCATCTAGATATGGGTCATCCATCATGTGGGGCCCAACTTTAATATCCATCACCCATCATGTGGAGCCCACTTTTGATGTGGATAGTCCCTCATGTGGGCCCTCCTTCAATGTGGGTCGTCCATCATGCAGGGCTTGCCTTGGATGTGGGTCATTCATCATTAGGGGGGGCAGGCTTTCATGTGTACTGTCCATTATGTGGGGCCCACCTTGTTTTGGGTCATCCAGCATGTGGGGGCCACCTCTAATGTCCATTCCCATTCATGGAGCCCACCTCTGATATCTATTGAGTGGGCCCACCTTTAATGTGGGTCATCCATCATGTGGGGGTTCACCCTTGATGTGGATTGTTCATCATTAGTGGTTATAGACTTACGTGAAGCCCACCTTCAATGTTAATTGTCCGTCATATGGGACTCGCCTTCAATCTTCACTATCCATCATGAGGAGCCCACCTTTGATATATGGACCGTCCATTGTGTGGGCTCCACCTTCGTTGTGGGTTGTCTATCATGCATCATGTAGGACCACTTTTGACATGGATTATTCACTATGTGGCGAGATGAGAAAGAAAGAGAAGGAGAGAGCAGAAATGTAAAAGGTTTAAGTTTTTTTGGGAATGGATCAAAGCAACTTTTAAAGGTATAAGTTACTTTTGAAAAGGTACTTATCAAGCTAATTTAACTTAAAAAGTAACTTTTTCACTGCCATAATTTAAAAAAAAAAAAAAGAAGTTACATACAGGGTGGAATCCAACCGACCTTAAAGGCAAGGAAAATACAGAAGGTGACTGTTCGAGGTGATCATACATGGAATCCATGCAAAAGTGGGATCCCAAACATACAGATGAAGGTCTGAGGATTCTAGTTTATTTTCCATATCCACGTCTTGGTTTTCCACCATCCAAACACCCCTTACTTTCTATAATGTCCATGGCGAAGAACTAGTTTTTGACCCCACATTGAAATTACATTATAACTTCAATTTGAGCCCTTTTACTATGTTATGGAGAAGAGTTATGAGAACGGAATTTGGGGAAATTAATAGTTAGGGAGCCCCAAAAATAAAATATAGAACCTTTTCTCTCTCTCTCTCTCTCTCTCTCTCTCTCTCTCTCTCGGACACTATGAATTTGAAGGTTACTACAATTTGGTTATTTCTTTTGTATTGAAATAATAACTTGAATTGAACTCGTTGTTTCATTGAAATGCATCCTAGACATAACATCGGATCACATTTCCGTGCCATCTTTGCAGTTGATTTATGTAAATGATTGAATCGTGAAGATTTCTTTGGTTCTTTTTGTCTCCATCAAGTGCCATGTTTTCGTAGAGAAATCCTTTCGAATTTTGAACATCGACAGGCTACTGCTGACTGGTGGCCTTACGAGACCCCACATACAAGATTTAATTTGTTTCAGTGAGCTGCAATATTAATAGCAGTACAGAGTGTTGTCGCAGGTCCTATGTTATCACAAGCTTTTTACCGTCAAAATTAAACTAGCTTTATCTATATAGACCGGAGTTGGGGCTGCTAAATTTCCATTGTTCTTCAACAACAGAGATAATTTGTTTTCTATGCCAAAGATAGTGATTTTAATGATCATGATCATATATATAACTTGGTGTCTGTTCGTCTGATAAATGTTATATTACATTCAATATTTGGGTCATCTTTGATATTCCTTTTGTTATATATATATAATTTGCAGAGATTTATCATACAATCAATTATCAGGAAGCTTTCCATCTTGGGTTAAAGACGACGGCTTAAACTTGTATGTCTGAGGAGGCACAAACCTTCATCTTTTCACCACCATTTTTTGTACTTGTTTTACACTGTTAAATGTAACATTTCCAGGGTTAGGATGGAAGTCGTAACCCTCTTTCTTTCATTTCATAATATAAAAATTGTTTTAAAGTTATAATGTCCGAAATATTCGCAAACATTTCTAGGTTACATTTAGAATGTCTGTACACCAATCAGGACCGATGATTTGGTGGGCCCCCCAAAAGATAAAGCGACTGGATTGTGATCTCAAAAGGGATGATCACTCAAAAGGCACTTGTTAGGAAAAATGAAAAATGTAGAGCAGTTGGAGAGTCAGAACTGCCCAATTACTGTAATTTTGGTGCATGACCCTGATGGCCCACTGGAAAACAACCTCGATTAGGACATACATTTTTAAATGTGCATTATAAGAGAACTTTTGTTTCAACATTGTCGATGATACTCACACTGTTCTCCTTGCGTGCAGGAACTTGGTGGCTAATAATTTCGTATTTGATAGTTCTAACAGCAGGTGATTATCAATGTCATTGTTTTTTAAATGAGTCAAGATAATAAAAGCATTGGCTCACCGAGAGAGAGGGAGAGGGAGAGAGAGATGCATTGGTTCACAACATAATATACCTGGCCACCTGAATACAGCCTTTTCCCGCATTGATTTTATCCATGTTGCATTTTGGCTTCTTGGTTAAGCCAACTAGACAGCCTCTGTAATCAATGGCTGTAGTTCCATCAAATAATGGCCGTTATTTAACAGTAATTTTTCTTGTGCATTCAGTGGTTTGCCTTCAGGCATGAATTGTCTTCAGCGAAGCTTTCCATGTTATCGGAACCCTCCATTCTGTAAGCCATCGTTTCCATTTATATCAATAGATAATCTTCTTTTTTCGTATATACATATTAATAAAATGGGGTAGTGGTCCTATGCGCCTATTGGGAGTTATCGTCCGCCCAATATCTGTACTGTACATGTGGCATGTATGTATAGTTATCTGCTTCATCCATCATTGATTTTGCCATCAACCAGAAATGTCTTTGACTGGGGAATTCTGGCTGTCTGATCAATGAACTTTTTCTCATTGAGTATGATGGATCGTAATCCTGTTTCCCCCCTTATTCTGTCCATATTTGTTCATCATGAAGTTAGTTATTTTGTATCATCCAATCAATGTGATGCTTGGTCTCTAGCCCTATTCACTACTGCAATGCAACAGCTGAACGAACGGTTCAGATCTCATCCACATTGGCTACATGTGCACAGTACAGTGGCCCCCAAGGCATGAGATCGCTGTCCTATAAAACGTGGGTGCTTCCTGTTCTTATTGTATCTTTAGGTGTATATGGTTTGGAATCAGATAGCATGTGACCCTGTACACAGAGATATACCTGTGCCTGTGCCTGTGGGGCCCACAAAGATGTCCACGGCCAATCCATTCTTCCATCTGTTTTGAAAGACTACAGTAGGACGGGAATCTAAAAATCAAGTAGATTCAAACCTCAGTTGGGCCACATCAAATGAAACAGTGGGAACGGATACGTCCACCGTTGAAACCTTCCTTGAGCCGACCATGATGTTTATATTCCATCCAAACTGTTCATTGGGTTATTACCACTCAGATAAACAGTAAATACAAATATCATCCTTATACAAAACTTCTGTCACCCCCAGGTGTCCAATCCCCACTGTTTCGTGTGTTATGACTGACATGAGTTTTGGATCTGCCTGATTTTTAGATGCATAAGCTATTGTGGCCTTGCAAAACAGGTGGATGGAGTGGATTGTTCACAGACATTCCTGTGGGCCCCACACAGCTCTGGGCACTGGAATATCTCTGTGCCTAGGGTCACAGACAATCCACTTTCATGTGGTTTACTTATAGTTATGATATCACACTTGAAAGTAATCAGAGGATTGCTGCACCTCTACATACTGTTTGACATCTAAACTTGATACGTGTATGACATCCAAGCCATGCATCAGGTTGAACCCACCGTATAGATCATCATGTGTTACTCAACATAAAGGGGCAATGGCCTCAAAATTAGTAAGGCTAGTTGGATGATCCTAATTGCTCGAATGGAGGACAGTTTTATCAATGTTTGTATATGATGAAATGACGTAGGGTGGACGTGGTAGGTCGATCACCGTCTCCCTAACCGAGTGTTCTCGAATCCACAAAAAGAAAAAAAAAAAAAAAAAAAAAGGGAAATAAATTCCGAATAATTGATTTATTGAAAATTGAATGAATAATAACGGAATTACAATGCATATAAATAGGAAACTAAACCCTAGGTAAAGTATCAGACTCCAACTCCAACTTAAACTCCTAGAAAACGCAACTTACTATAAATAGTAAACTTAATATTTGTAGAAGTCGTTCAATCCTACTAGAGCTCTTGGTTTTCGGCCAAAAATAAAAAGTTACCAAACGGCCTCAACCACATTGTTTTACTAAATATTCTAAGCCCTTTTCATGTTGGGCACTAACTCTAAAACCCTATAGATGTAAAATGCAAAGTTATGATTGAATTAAAATTTACTATAAATAGTAAAATTGAAAGTAAACTAGCCTAATGACCGTCGATACGGTCCAATCTCGTGATTCCGGCCTGGGCAACCCGGCATAGCGGGGTTGGTTGGCTAAAGTAGCTCGAGCTACCCCAAATATATATAATACGTCCCGCAACTCATTCTGGATAGTGAGATACGGCCGATTTACGGTCCTGACGGTCCGGATCACTTTCAACCCCGACCGGTCTTCTTTTGCTCCATTTGGGCCATGAAATAATCAGCGACCCGTTCTACATCATGAAATGATTTGGATAATCTAAAAGGTGTTGTTATTGGGTTGAGGCCCACCAATTATAGCGTCGGTGTTGGAAATCATGTTTTCATTTTCTGCATTGGATCTTCCGTGTTCATTGAAAAGATCGGTTCAGATCATGATCTAACAGTGATAATCCGATGAGGCGATGATCTCCAAGATCTGATAATGATCCAAAGATCTCTGTACCACTGTACATAAACATTCCTTCGAATATGCTATGCACTGATCAGTTCTGTCCCACTGTTCCATTGATCTACAGATTCTTCATTCGCGATCAGGTGCGGTGGACCCCTGATGAAAATTAACGACACAGAGTATGAGGAGGACAAAGAAACTCTGGGCCCAGTATTCTTTAGGGTGGCCAGCAAAGAGAAGTGGGCCGTCAGCAATGTTGGAATATTTGATTATGGTTATATCGGCCGGGGCATTTATAACAGGTACACTAAGGTTGTTCCGAATACAGCCAACTCGTGGCTGGTAGAATACGCAAGGATATCGCCACGATCGCTGAGATATTATGGTCTGGGGCTCGAAAACGGGAACTACACTGTAAATCTGAAATTTGCAGAGACGGTATTTCCAGATTCACCAACTTGGGAGAGCGTTGGAAAGCGCGTTTTCAATATTTATCTCCAGGTATGGTATTAGGACATTTTCCTTAGTTTGCAAGATCCCGTTTTTTACTCAAATACATCCCATATGTTTGATAGACCCACGACAAGTGATTCTACATGCAAACACGTGCCATTCTGGCATGTGTAGGACATTCGATGCATCCATCAGGCGGGACCAAACATGTAGATCATCTGGCCAAACATTTTAAAAAGAGTGAAATGATTGATTGGTTTCTGAAGATTGGCAACAGCGCACGTTCGATGAGTGTGGGCTGGCATAATGGGCTGGATCATCTAGGAAACAGGGCCCACTTGTTTCATGTCTCCAATAGATCAATTGTCTGTGTCCCGCCTGCAACAAGTTCCGGGAGGTAGAAGCTACGTGGGCCCACTGCAATGTCCATGAGAAATCCACTCCGCCCATTCGTTTCGCCCACTCATGTCACTTAAAAATGAGGTAGATCCAAAACTAAGTAGGAGCATGCCACATGAAACAGTGGGGATTGGAAGTCCACCATTGAAACCTTCATCGGGCAACTTTAGTTTTAGATCATGATTATATTTGTGTTTTCAGTTCATCCCAGTAGGAATAACCTTATGGACGGTTTGGATGGAATATAAACATGAAGGTAGACTCTGGGAAGTGTTCAGTTCATCCCATTGTTTCCTATCATGTGTTCCACTTGAGTTTTGGATTTGCGGCCACACATGGCTTCCGCCTATGGGAACTTCCTGTAGGAAGGGGGCACAAGCAATCGTATCCATCTCAGATCATGTGATCTAAGTAAAACTCTTTGATTATTATAATCATAAACTAGCTTTTTATTTTTCTTTTCCATGCATTGTCCAATGATCAAGGTATTGATATTTTCATGAATTCCGTGTAATTGCAAAGAGTTCCAAACAGAAGAATTACCATCTGTTCCAATCAAAATTCTGTTTTTGAAATTTCGAATTTTAACGGTGCAGGGAACACTAGCATGGAAAGATTTCAATATAAAAAAGGAAGCACGCTTTGTCAACAGATCCATTGAGAAGGAACAGTGGGTTGTGGTACACCATAACGTTCTTGAAATTCATCTCCTTTGGGCTGGAAAGGGGACTTGCTGCATACCTTCTCGGGGCAGTTATGGACCCGCCATCTCAGCCATCCGTGTTACTCCTAGTAAGATTTCAAGATTTTTTATTTTATATTTTTAATTGAAGTTTGATTCTATGATAGAACTAAGAGAAATGCTGTTATTGACCAATGCTCTTCATAGGAATTCTTTGTAGTGTGATACCAACCAAAAATGTGGTGATCGTGGATGGTAATTGCTAGGGCTGTCAACGGCCGGGCCTGGGTAGGTCTGGGCCCAGATTTTGAATTGTTTTGGGCCAGGCTGATGGGCCAGCCCTAGTCAAAATTTTGAGTTTCCAGGCCTAGGCCCGGCCCATTGACACCCCTAGGTAATTGCAACTGGTTGTTTGGTGGTTATCGCATAGATGGATCATTAGCCAAAAATCATCATCATCATCATCATCTAAGCCTTATCCCAATTAATTGGGGTTAGCTACATGAATAATCACATAAAAATCCGAAGGCACATCTTTTCTTATTACTTAAACCTACATAGTTTGTCAAGTCTTTTCTTACTCTCTTCACCCACAAATTCTTTGGCCTTTTACTTTCTCTTTTAGAGCCTCCAAGTTGTACCCACTCACTCCTAGCGGATGATGTTTTTTTTTTTTTTTCCCCTTGTCATGGACAAACCATCTAAATCTACTTTCCTCATCTTATTATCAATTGTTGCTAGTCCTAAAATTCAATGAATGTGTTCATTTCTAATTCTATCGTTCCGTTATCTTGCCACTTATTTGTCTCAACATTCTCATTTAAGCTACACTCATCCTATGAATATGTCTCTAAAGCATAATAGTCTTATAGTTATCCTGTAAAAATTTTCCTTTCAGTTTAAGTGAGACACATTAATCATATAAAACTCTAGAGGCAATTCTCCATTTCTTCCACCCTACTTGACTTCTATGAGCAACATTCTTCTTAATCTCTCCACTCTCATGAGTTATTAACTCAAGTATCAAAAGTGGTCATTTTGAAAACCTTTTCGGTCCACAATCTTAATTAATTCCTCGTTTGTGCTCCATATATATTAATTGAACTAATTTTAAATCCTTTAGATTCTAAAGCACATATCTGCAAATTTAGTTCTTTGTTTACGCCCTTCCTCAGCTTGTGAATCGATATTGTCATTTGCAAACAACATACACCATGGGAGATCTCTTCTTGCAAATGTCTTGTTAACTTATCCATAATGGAGGTAAAGAGATACGAGCTTAATGCTGACATGTGGAGCAAGCCTATAGTAATTGGGAACCACTTACCTCTTCACTCCTGGACCTCATACTTGTTATTGCTCCCTTGTGCATATCCTTATATCATGTTAATATATCCTTTTGACATTCCTTTCTTTTCTAGCACCCATGAGATTAACCATCTAGGACTCTATAATAAGCCTTCTCTAAGCCAATAAAAACCATGTGGAGATCATTCCTCCTCTCTATATTTCTCCATCGAATGTCTAAGTAGATAAATAACTTTAAAGTTAGATCTCTCTGCCATGAAACTAAACTGACTTTCTAATACACTCATGCTATTTCCAAAAGTTTCATAGCATGGCTCAGAAGTCATAGTGAATTAGTGATTTGACCACTACTAATTGGATGGCTACAATAGTCCTATTTATGGACCATCCAAGTGATTGCTCACCAAATCATCAGTTCTAATAACCAAAGGCAAGTCCACTTTCCTCTAAAAGTACATTGTAGCGTATCTGAAAGTTCAACATTGACTAATTGTATTGAGTTCTTGCCCAGATTTCAAACCGCATGTCAGGAGTACTCCACGAAAGAAGAAGAAGACTGCTTTGGCTGTTGGAATTTTGGTTTCTGTTGTCCTATGTGTATCTGTTTTCGTAGTTTTGATTTGGAAAAAGAGTAAAAGGTTGAATGTTGATGAAGATGAAGGTAAATCCCATCCCATATTCGTAAATAACTGAAGGATAACAAAAATGAAATTTCAGAGATGTTCAACTAATATAGTATAGCTCAAGAGTACATTAAAGGGGTGTTTGGATGTAGCACTGATTGGCAGTTGGGTGTCTTTCCAAACCACAAAATTCGGTGCTAGCCTATCAAATGGGTCCTTCATAAGTGGGAAAATCCAAATGTGGCCTAGTTCCGTGTTTGGATGCACAAGTCAACTGAATTGCAAGTGTTTCATCTTATAAAGAGGAAATGACAATTCAAAGCCCACATCCTCAATATGAATGTTAAGGAAACTAAAATATGATGCTTTCCACTTTATTAGATGATCAATTGCAATTCAATTTGATAGTGCATCCAAACACATGCTAATTGAGCCATTCCCCATTCATTGGGTTCAACTTTTTTCAACTGGGTGTATTTTATTTCCTTTTTTTTTTCTTTTTTTTCTTTTTTTTTTGTCTTCTTGTGATTGCTAAAAAAGACATTCAAATCCAATGAAGCAGTCAAAATAAATAGAACTTGGACTGCTAAATGGTACAAATTTTTCTAAGCCATGTTTGGGATTAAAGTGAACGGATGAATGCAACCTGCCTGTCATGTGTATTTGCAGAATTTCTAGGAATGGGTCCTAAACCAAACATTTTCAGTTACCGGGAACTGAAGACCGCTACCAAGGACTTCAGTCCTGCAAATAAGCTGGGCCAGGGAGGATTTGGGCCCGTTTTTAAGGTCAGTTTTCTTTTATTGTATGTAAACTACAATGATCAGAAGATCTGAATGGTCCTAAGCATCCGTGCCGTTATTGAGTGCATGAGGAGCCCAGCTGTGGATGAGGAATGCCCACTTCTTGATAGAACAATCTTATATCTACGATAGGTAACCTACAAATGATAGGGAAAAAAGCAATTGCTCCAATTCAATGGAACCAAGGCAAATAATCAAATTGTTGGGATCTTCCAGTTTGAGAGATATTTGGGTCATCAAGCATCTTTAGTGTTGTGCATCAGACCAGTGGGCTGGATCGCATCCAAACCGTTCACTTCCTTAGGCTCAGGATGCATTTTCCATTTTTCTTTTCGTTTTTTGCAAATTTTCATACTCTTTTGTACTATTTCAATTCCCAAATGAAAAATGCTTGCAAGGAAAACCAATTGATGAGCTGATTTGCAGGGCACATTGCCAGATGGGCGGATCGTGGCTGTGAAGCAACTTTTGTTGGCATCTCACCAAGGAAAGAGTCAGTTTGTAGCCGAAATTGCTGCTATATCTGCTGTCCAACAACGGAACCTCGTGAAGTTGTATGGATGCTGCAACGAGGGAGCGAATCAGCTCCTTGTTTATGAGTATCTGGAAAACAAGAGCCTTGATCA
The DNA here is from genome assembly GCA_003013855.2 of Liriodendron chinense. Taxonomy (NCBI): domain Eukaryota; kingdom Viridiplantae; phylum Streptophyta; class Magnoliopsida; order Magnoliales; family Magnoliaceae; genus Liriodendron; species Liriodendron chinense. The sequence continues at coordinate 24,905 of PVNU02002378.1, read as the reverse complement.
AGCACTCTTCGGTACGATACCGTCCTATCCCTTCTCAATGAAACATTTACTTGAATGAAAACCCAACACTAGCCTTATTATATCTCATATGGTTTTAGTTGCATTAGGTTGCACCATCTGTTAGGATTTTTTAAATGCAGCAGAATTTAAGGTTTTTCAAAATATATATTCTATGCTATTTAGCTTAAAGACCCCAATTTAATATTTATCAAAATTTTAAAGTGGAGAAATATAACTTTGAGAACTAGAATTACCTTAGATCGATTTTGGAAGAAGAAAAAACCCACTGATTTGCTAATACTGATCCTTGAAATGAGAAAGTCTCTCCCAGGATTATCCCAGATGAAGAGAAAGTTGAGAGCCAACACATCAACCTTAGAGCAAGGCCAAGGGAGACAATGCACAAAGCCTTCCAAGTGTGCCCCACTTGTTGGGGATAGGACCCCGACAGCAGAAGCGAGAAAACAAGCGAGCGGCAATCACACAACAGCCACAATCTTAGGAAAAATCAAACACACAAGAGGCAATCCGATTTTATGTGGAAAAACCCCTCAACGGGTAAAAAATCACCGCACAAAGCGACACCAATTCACTATGATATCAGAAGTTACAAGAGATGAAAACCTAAAACCGGATCACAAGCCCCACAAGAGAAATCCCAATCTTTCCCAAGAAGAAACCCTTTCTCTCAAGCTTTTTTTCTCACCTAGGAAACTCTCTCGACCCACTTAGAATACTCTTAATCTCGTTTACACCCGCTTAAATAAGCAACAAATGAAATTAGAAACACCCTACGCAAAACCGCGCAAGAAACCGACTTGGAATGGGTAGGCCAACTGGTCAGGGGCCCCTGTTGACCGGTCGTCAATGCCCAAAACCGTCCGAAGAGTTTACTGTCCTTGATCTCCAAATCCGACCAGTCGGTCGCCATCCGCAACCTGTCAATTGCCCTTGTTGCAGAAGATTTGAGGCGTATGATTCCAACAATCTCCACCACGATTATAATCTTCATGCAACACCTTGCCACATACATTTCTCCACCTCTACTCTGTCATCATCATAGTTCCATCACTTCTCATGCTCCATCGACTTTATCCTCACACATTCACGCGCCTTATCACTCTTCTCATGTAGCCCTTTGGCTCTTGCCATATACGAGCAACTGTGGATTCCGCTACCAATCCCATAGCTCTACCATGAATAGTATTCCCGATCACCTTATAAAGATGGTCACACCTCCGTGCTTTCATCCACACGAGTACCTCCTTTGTAACTTTACAATACTGATCGTAACCGATGAACCTGCACCCTTTTGCCTCGAGTGCACCAAGAGATATCATATTCTCCTTCATCTCATGGACATGCTTCACACTTTCAATTATGCGTTCGATCCCATCGAACATTCTAATGTGCACCGAACCAATATCCAGTACCTTGTGAGCATCGCCAGCCTAAAAACACCGACCAACCATTATACTCCCCGTATGTCGTAAATGACTCTGGTCAGGACATACATGGCATGATGCACCTAAATCCAAGAGTCACTCTCCACCGAGAGACCCCTTGCCGGACATAGTCAGTACATCGCAAACATCAAACTCATTATCTATGGATTTCGCAGTATTAACCCCCTCCCTAGAAGAATATTCAGATTTCTCCTGCCTTTTCCTGGGATTCAGACAATCCCTCTTCATGTGCCCTTCTTCACCACAACTCCAATACTTCACCTTGCTCTTCTCCTTGCCCTTGAATTTAGATCTCGATGATGAAGATCTCACATCCATCTGATCAGAATTTCTCCCCCACATAATCAGTGCCTCTTTTTTAGAGCATTCCAAAAACTATCAACCAAACTACCCTGTAACATCTTCAAGCATTCCACCGCATCGGATTCCTGTAAATTCAAACCTACATTTTCTAGAACTTCTACAAGATCTTCATCTGCTTGCGGAAGCACTAGACTACAGTGGAGATTTGTTCAACCAACTTTTCATTCTCTTCAATTGATTCTTCTTGCACGGAAGGAAGACATGGTTCGACAAGAGACGACTTTACATCCTTCGGCATGAAACATGTCTACCCCTCCTAAGGCTCACCATCTGCGTTCAACGCATCTGGCTCAGATATCTAGGTGGAGTCCACAACCGCAGAAAACTGCCACTCCACTTTAAAAGTTTCGGGTGAGCTTTCTGGTTTCGCAAGGATGACACATGTGTTGATGATGGGGTTGGAGACTTGTGGTGTCACCATCTTAAACAGATCTTCATCGTCGTATGGGAAGCGGGCCAACATTTGTCGTCTTATCTGCTACCACGATTGAATTAATGGCTTCTTTTCTTTCTTCCGACAGTACTGAACATGCATCCACTAATCCCAAGCGTTATCGTACAAGTGACATGCCGCAATTGGGACCTTCTCTCTTCTGGAACTTATATCTAGTCGAAGAAATACTCGGCTACAAAGAGCCATTCATCAACACAATCATGTCCATTGAAGAATGGAAAAACTACCATCTTTCTACAGGATCGATCTCTCCGATCCTCATGATCGTAAAATCCAACAGATCCCGAGATCGGATTGTCGTCAAGAGGGACGATTTGTTCTAATCTCTTAATTATACGGTCAAAACCATCCAACAACTCTTCCATGGCTGGATCAACCTTCCTCTGTACTTGATTACATGGCGGAATTGGCACACCGGCAGAACGGTAGAGAGAAGCCTGCAGCCCTTGCATAGTGTTCATCTCTCCCAGTGGAAAGCTTCCTTTCTTTCCGATAGATAAATCCATGGATCACCGTCCACAGGATTCTATCATTGCCTTACAAAGAGAAATCGACCCAAGGTTGTTCCTCGCTCTGATACTAACTTGGCACAGCGTAGATGGGAGTGAGATCGAGCATCGTCTCTCTCACGGGATAACTACTCTGAATCCACTGACTTATTGGGACTCCTCAACTGATCTTCTTCGAATCCACAAGGAGATGTCTTGAATCTACGAGACATTTTCTTCAAATCCACGAAGAACAACTCGAATCCATGAGCAATAATGAGTAGAACTTAAATAATTTGTATTAATGAAAGATAAGATGTCCTCACCAACGAGTTTAAGCATGCTTAAATAAAAATAAATCAAACCCTAAAACCCTAGATTTCGTAATAAAATAGTCCTAAGCAAACTAGGAAAGAATCTACCAGAATCGGAAAGAAATCGCACAACTCGCGCATCTGACGACTGGTCAATAGGGGGCCACGATCGGTCATGGATGGCCCTAAATCGTCCAGGGTGTTCATCCCTCTTCAACTGAATTTTTGACCGGTCGAACAACCGGTCCTCAAATATGTACGATCACCAATGACGTTAATTTGAGTTTTCTCTTATTCTTCTTCTGATCCATCTCCATCACAAACATGCTCGATCTTCACCCTTAATCATGGAATTCTCTCCCTACATCACCATGGGATGCGAGAGGGGGGGGGGGCTGAGCTCTGGCTCCCTCTAATATAGGGGTTGATCTCAGGTTGTCCTGGATGTGATTCATTAGAGTCATTGCATCAGGTTGTTTTGCCTCCGCCATTGCAAACCGAGTCAAAGTCTCTTCCGTGATATGGGCTAAAGGTGGCAATGGGTCAGGTCAGGTTGGGTTGGGTTCAAGTCGACTCAAGTTTAGGTCGGGTCATTTCCACCTCAACCCTAATCCAACCCAAATTGAATTCGGGTTGGATTTTCCCAACCCTTACCTAACCCAAATTAAACTACGGATTAACCCGCATTTTAATGATCAATTAACTAATTTGTAGATTAAACTAGATGCATATAACACTAGCATTCAATTGAAAACCAAACCAATTAATGTTCAGCAATTCTATTTTTATTTTTTTGACCATAAGATCAAATCAACAAGATCATTTGATATTTAATTTTTTAAATAGTTAAATTGTGGACACATTTATTGAAATGGAACCATTTGATCCATTCATTTTAACTGTCCAATAAATTCCTATCAACAATCAAATAAATATAACCATTAAGATAATTTTATTAATTTATTTTATGGACTATTAGCTACCATTTCAGTTCTCCAATAAATAAGCACCAGAAATTAAAAAAAAAAATCATAATATATTAGTCCTACATGTCATAAAATGTGATCATTGGTGTACACATGTTTATTAAATTGACAAACATGTGGACAGATTGTTCCCAGTAGGGTGTGTGAGAAAAAAATTATGTATTCTTTAACTAATAAGAAAGTCAATATATAATAGTCTCTTAACCCTTGTAAGATTTGGATCGGGTCGGGTTGGGTCACCTGTAACCCTAATCCGACAAATAAAAATTTGGGTCGGCTCGAGTTAAAATTTTCCCCCTAAACTAAGGAAAAAGGGGATCCGTGGGGTTAGGTTGAATTTTGTCAGGTCATTATGCCCTATGGCGGCAGGTCAATCATTAGGTAACAGTCTTTGCTTGACTTCTGACCAGTGTGCTCTATCGAACCTCCCTCTGTCCTGGCATTTGATTGAACAGCTTCTGTGCTCGCTTGGGCCCTTCTGTGATCTGATTGCTGGTTGTTTCCCAAGTTGTACCTTTCTCATTTTGACACTGACCAAAAGACCCAACTACCCACTGTTTGGTGCTTTCTTTCTGCTGGGGCTTGGGTTGAGGAGGCTGAACAATCTTTGATAGAGGCTGCGTCATTATGAATAGTTCAAAGTAGGCCGCGATTGAGAAAGCTCATCCATCAACCATGAGGTCCAGAATCCTGTAGATCGGTGAATCTGGAATTGGGATGATCTTAACTCTAGTAAAACATAGATTCGAACCATCTAGGGACTGTTTGTCTATTTCTACCACTGATCCAAAGAGTTTTACAATCTGACCAATGATCTGTTCGCTTCAAGCTAGTAAAGGGATCCCTTCGATCTGAATCCAAGACCCCCTATCCGAGGAAGCCATTGCCGGACCCCAGGTTCTGACGTTGACAAGGGACATCTGTTCTCTAGAGTGGAATGACAACAGATAGGTACTCTCAGCCAGCATTTAGATGGGAACTCACGTAGTGCCGAAAATTGAGTTGGACAATATGTCGAGCAGTTGACATGCAGTAACCTCAGGGTCTTGTACTTCCCCCACAATAGCATTAGCTAGTTCATTCCTCCTCCTATCAGAGATCCATTTAGGGACCACTAGAGAAAGCCTTGATCTAAAAGAGGGCTCTCTAGGCCTGATTGCATCAACATATATACCAATGAGTCCGGAGCCACAATTTCCCCTCTTGTCCGGTCGATGAGAAGTCATTTCCCTGCTGGGTTGGATGGGAGACGAAATGTTGTTGTCCGTGGAGGAGGCGGTTTTGTGGCAGCTTTTCTCTAAATGTTGTTGCCAGCCATTGGATTAATGGACAGTTCAGGTTGATCAATTGAACCGTCTAAGTGAATCGATGCAACTAGGAGCACTATAACTCGAATTGCTTTGAGAGCAATAGAGCATCTCTATATGAACTATGCGTTTTCAAGCATTTTATTTTAATCCTCGCCAAAATCTCTAATACATAATTACTGTTAAAATGATAGAGTAGGCCTAGGGTGCAATAGGGCTGGGCGCAAGGCTGTGGGCCTTGATTATATCACCAGTAATTAGGGGTATACAATAGATGGCCCAGGTTTTCTGTTTTCTTCCCTGAAGCCAGCCCCAAAATGTATTTCTGTATAGTCCCTTCCCTTCCTTTCAATAAAATTAAATTAAAAAAAAAAATCATTTTTAAGTGGCACCCAAACATGCCCTTAGCATTTTTACTGAGGGAGTGGGAATTTCGTTTTCCACTAGTTTAAAGTGACTATTGGAGGCGTCAGCAAACCCCCTGATATACATTGTTCTCTTGTTCCTTAACAGCTCGAGCTTTTAGCATAATTGTTAATAACATGGTATCAAAGCAAGAAGTCCAGTGTTCGAGTCCCGGAGTTTGCAAAATTCGGTATTATATTATAGGGCATCCTTATCCACTCTTATGGATAAAAGGTGATGGTAGAAATATTACAGTTTTCTGCTGTTTCTAATGATATGAACTTAACGTACATTTTGTTTGGGACAGTTGATCTTAAAATTTTCTTGTCCTAGTAAAAATGGGTCATGAATCAATTTTCTGAGCTTGTATGATTTTTGAGCTAGGGGTTCAATGAAGAGTTGGCCGACTATATGGATGATCTAGATGGCTGCGTGCGTGGGATGAGTCAATGTGCTCCATGTTATAGTAAGATCCAGGTTTTTCATGTGGTGGTCCCCACTGTGTACGGACCATGGGTGAACCACATATGCGTGATAAGCAATCAACAAAAGGGAGAATGGTCTACATTCGATATGCATTGTGGCCCATCTGATGACTAGACTGGCTCGTTTTCTGGCTACTACACATACATGGTGGACCCACCTAAGGAACGGTCTGGACCTTGAATCTACGGGCAGGGTACAACTCAAAATCTTACTGTAACAGAAAGTTGTAGGAGAGCTTGATTGTGTACAATTCAAAATCCTACTAACAGGTAGCTGTAGGAGAGCTTGATTGTACTGCATTTCAATGCTAATGGCTGCCATTTCCTCGCAGGAAACAGTAACTTACATCTGGATTGGCATACCCGTTTTGAGATATGCTTGGGCACAGCAAAAGGTCTTGCTTACCTTCATGAGGAATCCAGGCCCCGCATTGTTCACAGGGATGTCAAAGCCAGTAACATTCTGCTTGACGCGGATCTCAATCCAAAGATATCAGATTTTGGTTTGGCCAAGATCTACGATGACAAGATGACCCACATGAGCACACGAGTAGCAGGGGCAATGTAAGTATTTCTGAAACTTCCCATTCGCCTTCCTTTCTTAAGGGCACATTTGGATGCTTGATTGAACTAAAAATGCAATAACCCTACTCAATGCAAAGCACAAAGCCAAAGTAGAAGTCGTTCCATTTCACAATTTCAATCTTGGGGTCGGTTTGTCATTATGAATGGAGTGGGCATGCACAGTTTGGTAATTGTTGGGATTGGACGCCTCTAATCTCCATGGACAGAGGCCACCAACTGGCTGGCCGACCAGTCGGTCACAGTGGAGTTTGAAACACAAGTTGCTGGAACCTTTTTGAGCCATCCGGCCCACCGGCAGTTTCCATGTACAAGTTGGATTCTTGCGGGATTTGTTGTGCAAATAGTTTCTAATTTCGATTTTCCCCTATTTAAGAGGATGTAATCCGGGATTAGGGTTGCCGCCAATGGGCCAAGGGATTGAGATTGTTCTAGGGCAAGAAAAAGAGTTAAGAGGAAGCTTGGAGTTCTCCGTGATGAGGGAAAGGTATGGGTTTGTCCTTCTCATATGAGAATTAGCTTTGTTAGCTTGGGATTTCTCTTGTGGGCTATGATCCGAGTTGTATTTCTTCTATCTCTTGTAACTTCTGATATCATAGTGGATTGGTGTCGCTTTGTATCGTATTTTTTTACTCGTTGGGAGTTTTTCCACGTAAAATTTGGATTGCCCTCTTGTGTGTGTCAATTTGCTTGTGTGATTGCTATTGCGGTATGTTCCTCGCCTGCTTTGATTGCTTCCGCTGCGGGGCTCCTAACCCCAGTAGTAATTTCCACTTTGATCTTTAATTAATGCAATGCAAATCGATTGAGAATCCAAATGCAGCCTAAATTTCTTATTATGCGACAATGGTTTCTGTAGAAGTGCCTCAAACAGTTAATATAATATTCCTAGGGGTGCGTTTGGATACTCAATTGAACTAAACTGCAACAATTCAATTCGACATAGAACAATTAAATGGCCAATTCTATGCATTGAAGTTGGTCTAGAAATGATTTTTGGATTGGTCCCTTTTAGTCTATAGCATTTTTTGGCAATTTTCACTTCATTGAATTGAATTATCACAATTCAATTCAATTCTGCATCCAAACGCGGCCTACATTTCTTATTACACGATGTTGGTGTATATTAGTGTACCTCAAACTGCTATCTTTATATTCTTGCAGTGGCTATCTTGCACCAGAGTACGCAATGCGTGGACATCTGACGGAGAAGGCTGATGTATTTGGATTTGGAGTCGTTGCTCTGGAGATTGTAAGTGGAAGGCCAAACACATGCCAGAACGTGGATCTGGAGAAGATGTATCTCCTTGAATGGGTATGACATTTAAATTTTTCTACTAACATAAATCGAAAACGTAAGGGCTGAAACTCAGTTCTTTCATTTTGGAAAACATTACTCCCATCTCTTGAGAATCTGAAATTCTTCGGTAGTCAGAAAAATGAGCCAAAAACACTTATTTAAGTGCTCAAACTCAAATAACTTCCATAAATTTTAGTTGAATTTGGATGTTCTGGCGCCCAAATGAATATTCAAGACAATTCAAGTCGAACCTTCAACATCTGGGATCTTGTGTTGTGGGTGAAAAGAGAATCCTGGAAATTGCAGTTCCTGAAATCCCCACCACTCCAAAACGCGCGATTGATCAAAAGAACATCCTTCCTAATGAATTATCTTCCAGGAAGCTCATTTGGGGTACATCCAAATGCAAGCTTAAATATCCAACAGTTTCAAGTCGAACCTTAAATGTCCTGGATATTTTGTGGGTGAAATGGGATCCTAGTTATGGCGGTTCCTGAAATTCTTGCCGTCCCATAATGCGCAACTGATCGAAAGAGCATCATTTCTAATGGGGTATCTTCCAGGTTGTTGATTTGGGGTGCATCCAAATGCAACCTTAACTACCTAGATGGGGTATACATGCATTCTCATCAACTGACACAGGGCACTTGAAATATCCGTCCCACAAACATTGGCTGACATTTTCCATGAACCTTTTATTGGAGGTGTCAGCAAACCCCCCGATATACATTATTCTATCGTTCCCTAACAGCTCGAGCTTTTAGCGAGTCAGTAACATGGTATCAAAGCAGGATGTCCGGTATTCAAGTTCCGAGGTTTGCAAAATTCCGTATCATAGGGCATCCGGTATTATATCAGGCCAAAGTATCACGTGTGGGGCCAAGATACCCCCGATATACATTGTTCTGTTGTTCCCTAGCAGCTCGAGCTTTTAGCACAACCGGTGAGTAATACTTTTAACTGCATATATGATTTAAAATACCAAAATCTTGTACAAATAAAAGTAACAATTAACAGTCCATTAACAACTTAGTATAACAACTTCTACTGAGTTGTTAATGGATCCCTAATTGTAACTTTTATTTTCCAAAGCCTTTCAAAGTGGAGAGTGGAACTCAAGCAGTTGATTTTTTTTATTTTTTTTAAAATTCTGTTGCGGATGTTGGATGCATGTAGTGGAGATTGAAATTGAAGCCCTCTTGAACCTAGCCGTTCAGGGTGGAGATCCTATTAATCACATGGGCTTGTTAATCAAACTTCTTAAATCATCTTGATTTTGTATTACTATTATCATCAATGTTACTTAATTTGTAAAACGGCTAGGATTGAATGAGAGGATCATTTCACCTTCGGAGAGTTGATCTAGACCATTAGGATGGTGGATCATAGTCTTTATAAAGGGGATTAGCAACCCCATTGCTAAAACAACAAGAAACAAGAGAGAACATGAGAACCACTTACAGTCAGGAAGAGCACTCTCCCATTGCTATCCCCAGTCTCACGTCACTCTCCTCCTCATTTGGGTGACCATCAACGGTCCCAATCTCTGGATCGTTCAGTCGGTAGCATGTTTCTACTATATTCTCTTTTTGCACGCAGTGAAATTCGCCCTATTCATGTTTCAGCATCCATCTTATTGGTTTGCATGTAGTGGCTATCAATTTCGATTTGCTTGCTTTTGATTCTGAAACAATGATCGGAAGCACCGGGTTGTTTCAGAACTGTCAAAATTTGTAATGGATTCCCGGTTGTGCTTCGGATTGTGAGAAGCAGAAAATTGCATATCCATGCCAAGATGGTAGCACCTATGCAATATTCACACCATTCATCAGGAGGGCCTCATCATGAACTTCCCTGTTCTGACAATGTGGGCTGTCCACTCATCAGGTCGGCCACCCATGTACCCAGACTGATAAAATGGACAATTGAAAGAAAATGACCAACAGAACTGTATTCAACATACAAGTTTGGCACCTGATAGGCCATCCATCCTGAATTTTGATTTTTGGACCAGATCATCTAGATTCTAGGTGGTGGGGCATCAGCACAAGTGACCCACATCTCATTTCTCATTTCCTTTTTTTTTTTTCTTGTTTTTCATGTGTGTGTCCGATCCGTTCTATGGCCTTGCAGGCTTGGCATCTCCATGAAAACAACCGCGCATTGGAACTGGTCGATCCAACACTATCCAAATTCAATGAAGGAGAAGCAGCTCGGATGATCAGCATTGCTCTTCTATGCATCCAGGCATTGCCGTCACAACGCCCGCCCATGTCAAGGGTGGTGAACATGCTGCTGGGAGACATTGAAGTGGGCACTATCTCGTTGAAGCCGAGCTACTTAACTGGTTTGCCATCCAACGATACGAGCAGCTTCATGAGTGATGATCCTTCCAGAGCATCGACTAGTGTAACCATCACTAGCCAACAGTTCTCAGCGTGATATGCAAGCAGCTCATCCCTGGGCGGCACTGAGGCGATGCTGCATAAGGATACCGAAAATGGACGGTGATGACTGCTTCCGATCTCTCTATACATGCATAAATATGTGTATGTATATACGTCTATATATACATATTTAGGGCCTGTTTCGTTACCACCAATAAAGTTATTTTTTTACTTATGTGGAGGGTCCATTTGGATGCAACTAGATAAGTAACTTTTCCTACTGATGTTAGGAGTTAAGTTACTTATTTAAGAAAAATAAATTTGGTTAACACTTAATTATTAGCTACTTATTTGCTAAAACTTGGTTAAGTATTTCAGTGATTTTTTTTTTGCTTTCTGACTTTTTTTCCACTTGCTGAAAAGTGGAAAGCCATCATCAACGGGAGAAAAGCACTGGATCCAAATCTACTTCACATGGTGATAGTTCACCACCATTCCGACATGGTAATGACTCTTCAACCGCACACCTGTCACAGTTTGACTAGGTGGGCCTTTAATCATCACTGCTCCTTGCAGTGGGGTCTATTGGAGCTTGTGGACGAACCTGATACTTGTATTTTCCCTTCATCAAGGTCTATGTCACCCGATCAACTAGATAGATGGCAAATAAACGATAGGGTGGGACCAGGAAGGTTTCAATGGTAGAAATTCATTCACCATTGTTTCATGGGGGGTGGGGCCCACTTGAACTTTGAATCTGCTTCCTTTATGTGGCTAGGCCAAGACGAGGCCCGAATGACCTTACAGTCAATTAGATGGCAAATAAACATCATGGTGGGCCCAAAGAAAGATTTAACGGAGGGTGCTCCATCTACACTATTTCTTGTGGTGGATGTTTCACCAACACTGTTTCTTGGGGTGGGCCCACAACGGTTTTAGATCAAGCTGATGGTTGTGTTGTCCCTTCTCCCAGGTTTGTGTGACCATAACAACAGGTGAGAGGGCACATCAGCATCACTGTGGGCCTTATAAGGAGATTCAACGGTGGGAGTCAATCACTATAATTGCCTATGGTGGGGTCCATTTAAGCTTCGATCAAGCTGATATTTATGTCTTCCCTTCCAAAAGGTCTAAGTGGAAAAAAAAAAGGAAGAAAGAAAGAAACAACATGGTGGGTCCTACATAAGGGTTTCAACGGTGGACAGAAAACCACTGCAATTTCCTTTGTTGCGGTCCATCAAGCTTTGGATCTGCCCATCTGTGGGCCCCACCCCCACATCTAGGTTCAGGTGACCGTATGGACAGGTTCCATGACAGACAGACATCACAATGGGCCCCACAAAAAAGGTTTCGATGGTGGAAAACCCAGCACCGTTTTCTATGGTATGGCCCACCTGAAATTTGAAAGTCTTGATTTTAAGCCCGTACCTTGAAGCGAGCTGGTACAAATGGCTGGATGGTGTGTGTAGAACTCATGCATCAAGGTGGGCCTCCCAGTGTGAAAGAAAGTGGACCCAGGAAGATTTCAACGGTAAGAGTGTTAGCAAAAAAACATTACAGTGGGCCCCAGGGAGTGTTTCAACGATGGAAATTCATCCATCATTGATACATGAGATGGCCCACTTAAGCTTTGCAACAAGCTGATATTTATGTTTTGGCTGTACCCAGACCCCATGTGGTCATACCCACAGGTTGGGTGTCAAAGAAAAAGCATGGTGGGCCCCATATTGAGGTGGCCACACATGATGGATGGTCCACATCAAAGGTCAACCCTAATGATGAGTTGCCCATATCTAAGGTGGCCTTGCATGATGGGCAGCCCATATTGGAGGTATGGCCCACATGATGGACGGTCCACATCGAAGGTGAGCTCCACATGATGGGTGGTGAATATTGAAGGTGGGCCTCACATGATGGACAATAACATTGATGGTGGGCCTCACATGATGAATGACCAACATCAAAGGTGGGCCCCACATAATGAACGGTGCACATAAAAGGTCGCCCCCCCAATGATGAATGGCCCACATCCAAGGCGGACCTCGCATGATGGACAACCCACATTAAAGTTTGGCCCCATGATGGACGGTGGATATCACTACATGAAAATGCGGAAAAATCTATCACAAAATTCAATGGTCGTGGGCAGTCGAATAATAGTTTAGTTATTTGATGGCCTGTAATCCCCCCCTAGAAACAGTAAGCACTGAATGCCTACCATTAAAAACCTCAAGGAACCATCGTGTGGACTCCGCTGTAGAAAGCAGTGGGGCCCACCGTCGGAATGTTCCTAAGGTCCACTCTGATATATGGGTTTTATCTTCACCGTCCCTCTATTGTTAAAAACTTTTTGGAAACCACCTTGATGTTTATTTGCCATCCAAACTGTCTGAAATATGGGGCACACTGTGGACCCCACGTTGATACATGTATTTTATACATAGGACGTCCATCCATATCTGGAAGCACATTTTAGTGCATGATCTCAAAAATGAATCAGATCCAAATCTGGTGGGCCACATTGCCGTACTGTGCAGCAGGTGTGACCCTGTTAGAATGTCCAGTGGGTCCCAAGTGATGTTTATTAGGCATCCAACCTGTTGTTAAGATCACACATACTTTGGATGAAGGGACCATACAAATATCAATTTGATACAAAACTTTTATGGCCACTTAGAGACAGCATGTCCAAACTAGACAGTGGACCCCACCCATTGTGAGGGCTATCAACGCTGTCCAGGCCCCACTTTTATGTATTAGAGACTATTGCCGTCCATTTGGACAAGGAACCTCACTGTGGGTCATTTTGATGTATATTTACTCCGTGAATGTACGAAAATTGTGAAGTGTGTGCAGGCACAAACCACACGATCATGTGATGTGGTATGGGCTACAAAAACATGCAGGAAATAAGACGTAAATCTGGCTATTTATCGTGTGATCATGTGGCATGTGTACAACGGTCAAATCATACAATTGGTGATGAACAATAGACTCCATAACTCGACCAATTAGTGACCCTCAAATTAGCGTAATGTAATATTCGTGACTCTATATTGTACTTAAATTGCGTTGTGGGTGTAGGCCCACTAAACCATATGATTCATGATGAAAGTGTGGCCCATTTCTTGTGTGAGCTAGGGGCTAAGTGTGTAACACCCCGGCCCGATCCAATACTCAGGTATTGGCTGTCCCCGGGCATCACTAAGAAATTTCCGATTAGTTTCATTATTGCACCAGCACGCACGCATGTCTATAACCTAGAAACTAGGGTTTTCTTGTGTGCGAAAACCGCTTGGAATTCCTAGCAAGAAGCGATTATGTTCATTGAGGAGCATGAATAACTTGGTGGTTAGTTAGCAAACCGTAGACTTGGAACCCAAAACCCAATGCACTCCTCACCCTAGATAGGCCTCGTTGTGTTAGAAACGGGCGCCTCAACCTTCATGCAACAGAGGCCACCGATCGATCATCCGACCAGTCAGTCACGGTGGAGCCAAGGCAGCAAAGCTGCTGGATCGAATTTGGGCATTACCGACCGGTCGGCAGGGGTCCTCGACCGGTCGACAAGTTTCCCAGTTGTAGTATGTCACTTGCGCGGTTTTGCCCAAAGAGTTTTTATTCTCGATTTTCTCCTATTTAAAGGGGTGTATTACAGGATTAGAGATATCCTAAATTGGAAAGGAGATTGAGAGAGGTTCGAGGTGAGAGAAAGAGCTTGAGAAGAGGGGTTTCTTCTTGGGAAAGCTTGAATTTCTCTGTGGGCTTGTGATCTTGGGTTTTGGGTTCCATCTCTTGTAACTTCTTATATTATGGTGGATTGGTGTCGCTTTGTGCTATGGTTTTTACCCGTGAAGGGTTTTTCCACGTTAAATTCGAATTGTCTATATGTGGTTGATTGCATGCATTGAGATTGTATTGTGTTGCTTGTTTGATTTCAATTTGCTATTTGTGTTCGGCTTTGCTTCCACTACCGGCCCTCTATCCCAACAACTGGTATCAGAGAGATCGTTGGGGTGTAGCAGAAATTCGGATCTAAGACAAGAGCATGGCATCGGGCATGAGGTTTGACATAGAGAAGTATTCGAGAACAAATAATTTTGAACTTTGGAAAGTGAAGATAAAAGGCCTTCTAGTTCAACAAAGACTGCAAGATGCGCTCCTTGGAAAACGACCGGAGGCTACGAAAGAAGAAGAGTAGAAGAAGATCGATGAAAAGGCCAATGTCTCAATCCAATTGTGCTTGGCAGATGAGGTCCTATATAACATCATGAAAGAGAAAACTGTGGCTGAAACATGGGCGAAGTTGAAGAATATCTGCACGAAAAAATCTCTGGAAAATCGCATATACTTAATGCTTCAGTTGTATAATTTGAGGATGGCAGAGGGGGTCGATGTTGAGAGCCACATCAGCAATTCCAATTGGCTTATTTGCAAGTTGATGGATGTAGATAAACCGATGAAGGACGAGGATCAAGCGTTTATTCTATTGAATTCTTTTTCAGAATCATATGAGTCACTTAAGGACTCGTTGTGCGCAGGTAGGGAGACTATTAGCGTGGAAACCGTTATCTCAACCCTTCAGGCGAAGGCGGTGAGAAAGAAAAGCGATGGCATAGGTCCCTCTATGGAGGAAGCACTCGTTATGAGGGGGGGGGGGGGGGAATTCTAAGCAGAGTAGAGGATCTCCATCATCGAGATCTAAATCAAAGGGCAAGTAGAGGTATAAGGTGAGATGTTGGAATTGTAGAGAAAAAGGGTACGTGAAGAGGGATTGTTTGAATCCCAGAAAAAGGCAGGAGAAATCTGGAGATTCTTCTAGAGAGGGAGCTAATACCGTAGAGGAAGGTGGTGATGTTTGTGATGTATTGACTGTATCCGGCATAGAGTCTCTTGGTGGAGAGTGGTTCTTGAATTCAGGTGCATCATGTCACGTATGTCCTGACTGAAGTTTATTCATGTCATACAAGGAGTATGATGGTGGATCAATTGTTGTGGGTGATGGCTACGCTCGCAATGTGGTGGATATTGGTTCGGTGCACATTAGGATGTTCAATGGAGTCAAACAGATCCTTGAAAATGTGAAGCATGTCCCTGAGATGAAGAGGAGTGTGATATCTCTTGGTGCACTCAAGGCGAAATGGTGCAGGTTCATCGGCTATGATCAGTATTGTAAAGTGGTGAAGGGAGCACTCGCGATGATAAAGGCACGGAGGTGGGATAATCTTTACAAGGTGATCGAGAGCACAATTCATGGTAGAGCTGCGGGATCGGTAGCGGGATCCACGGTTGCTTGCATGTGACAAGAGAAAATGGGCCACATGAGAAGAGCGACAAGGCATGTGAAGATGCAAGGATAAAATCGATAAGGTACGAGAAGCGAAGGGATTATGATGATGATGATGAAGTAGAGGTGGAGGTTGTGCGTGGCAAAGTGGTACATGAAGAGTTGAGTCGTGGTGGAGTTTGTTGGAAACGGACGCCTCAACCTTCATGCAACAAAGGCCACCGACCGGTCAATCACGGTGGAGCTAAGGCAACAAAGCTGCTCGACAGAATTTGAGCATTACCGACCAGTCGACAGGGGTCCTCAAATGGTCAACCGATCGGTCAGCAGGGGTCCTCGACCGGTCGGCCGACCGGTCAGTAGGTTTCCCAGTGGTAGTATGTCTCTTGCGCGGTTTTACACAAAGAGTTTCATTCTCGGTTTTCTCCTATTTAAGGGGGTGTATTACAGGATTAAAGGTATCCTAGATTGGAAAGGAGATTGAGAGAGGTTCTAGGTGAGAGAAAGAGATTGAGAAGAGGGTTTTCTTCTTGGGAAAGCTTGAATTTCTCTTGTGAGCTTGTGATCTTAGGTTTTGGGTTTCATCTCTTGTAATTTCTTATATTATAGTGGATTGGTGTCACTTTGTGCCGTGGTTTTTTACCCGTGAGGGGTTTTTCCACGTTAAATTTGGATTGTCCATGTGTGGTTGGTTGCATGCAATGTGTTGCTTGTTTGATTCAATTTGCTGCTTGTGTTCGACTTTGCTTCTGCTGCTAGCCCTCTATCCCAACACGTTGTAGTTAGACCAATTGCGGTGCGTGGGTCATCGGATCCCTTGCCTGTTAACCCCAGGATGTTCGATAGGCAAACCCACACTAGATCCCCAAATCGAGTGTTCGATTTGTCTATTAACCCATTTAACAGTTCGACTGGCCCCTTGATTCTTGTAGTATTTAAGGTCTCGATAACCCTAACCTTAAGCCCTAGGTCAGCAAATAGAGTAAATAGTGTAGGGAGGTTAGGCCCGGCGCCATATAGGGGGCAAAAAGGCCCAAGTTGCTAGTAAATCCATGTTCAGTCAGTCCAACCGGCAATCCCACCTGTCCGACTGGTCTGTGTAACTTGAAACCTTAAGAAAACCACGTTTTGTCGGTCAAACCGACAAAACCGTCGGTCCCACTGGTCCGACCGACTTGCCCTGTCAATCCAATGACAATCCTTGAGTTTTAATACCCTTGCGAATAGCCAAGCTCTAGTCAGGTTGTAAAATGCTCCTTTTGCCCTTTTTCTTTCCATTTTTGGTCCTTAGGGTAGCTCTAAAAGAGGGGGAAGCTCTAGTCATGTTGCCAATGCCCCTATCGACCACATTACTGCTCAGGTCGATTGGGGCATTGACAACATGCATCAGGCTGATGAAGGGCATGCATGCGCATGCACGAGGCCGCACCCATTCACGCTCTATCCTAGTAGGCCTGAATTTGGGGGCCGAGTTGCCGAGCCGTTGTCGTGGGTAAACTCGGTAAGTAGAATTGTCCATCTACCTTCTATATTAGAATTGATTTAGAATTATTAGAGTTCTAATTTCAAGTTGCGGCCCTAGGGTTTGGTATTCCCAAAAACCCCCAATCCTCAATGGTGAAAGCCTCCATCGGGTAGTGAGATCAGGTTGGAGAGCTCGAATCTAGAAACCCTAGCCGCATTGAGGTGAAGATCTACTCCTAAGTTTTTCCTGGCATCTTAGTTTGATAATGTTTTTTTAAATAAGTTTTCGTGGTTGTTTGAAAACTTCACGTAATTCTTGAACTAGGATTCATACATGTTATGGATAACTGCCTAGAACATGACCTCTAGCATGATGGCATTTGCTTATCATGTGCATCATATCCCTTATCCTTAGAGAGTACATTGTATTTTGTTCAAGAAATCGTTGAAATTCTCTAACTTGTATGTAGTACCAGTGCAATCGGGGTATAATTCACTTGCATATAAACTTCTACTCTATTATATCTCATATCACCGATGTTTGATTGATAGTGTGCTCAAATTCACGAATATATGTTGGATCACTACCTTTTTGGGTAATGGCTACGAGATATTGGATCACCGTATTATGAATCGCTTACTTAGACAAATTACTGCCCTCTAGAAATGGTGCGTGCATGTAGGTTGATTTGCTACTTTCATGAACTGTTGAGGGACTTTAGTAGCCACTTACATGAATTGAATAGATGACTTTAGGTCGTTACTTTTGTAAACAACCTACATGAGTGTGTTTGTCAACAATATTAATCGAGGAAAGGGATATTTTGGATTAGCGATCCTACCTTTGGCTCGGACGAATTCCATCTTTAATATTATACGGTAGGCGCAGCCGAGTTTACTCAGCACGATGCAGCGAACTGAGTTACTCAGTACGCAATCCACCTCCGAGAATTGCCTGTGCCACCAGCCGTAGGAAAAGTCCTTCGTGTGGTTGCAAGCTATCTGGGGCCCACATAGATTCCGTTGACGAATCCACTCAGTCCATCCTTTTTAAAGGCCACAAAAACAGGAATTCAAAAATGAGTGAGATCTAAAACTCTGGTGGGCTAAACCACACGAAACAGTGAGACCGGAAACGTACACTGTTGAAATCTTTCTGGAGCCCACCATGATGCTTATATGCCATCAAAACCGTTCATAGGCTTTTTAACACTCCAATGGTTAACCTGAGTATTGGATCTGGCTGATTTTTGAAATAATGTCCTATTGTGGCATTTAGAAACCAATGGACGGATTGGATTTGTCACGGATCCTCCTTAGGCCCCACATAGCTTCCGACAGCAGGAACCACCGGTGGGTGGCGGCGATTCCCGTCCCTCAAATACGGCGCCACCTTTTGACAGCCAAGAGCGTAAAGGTTTTATCAGCTTATTTTGGGGCATAAACCAAAAAACGAAGAGTATGAAAATCTCAAGTGGGTCACATCATAGGAAAAAGGTACAACGACGTCTACCATTGAAACCTTTTGAGAGCCCAGTGATGTTTATTTGTCGAATCCGGATTGTCTGCTCGTCTTAATTTAACGGGTTTACCTGCTGCTGGGCTGACCTCATTGGTTCAACACATGTCAGCACTGACAGACCAATAAGGTGGCCGGAGATAGAAAAACCCCGTCAAAGATGAGCAGACGATCCAAATTCATATTTGTCATCTTACCTGTTCATAGGTTAGAAAGAAACATGAATGAAGGAAAAACACAAATATGAGCTTGATCCAAAACTTTTGTTACCCAGGAAGTTTTCAACGGTCAGTGACTTGAGCGCATGCGTCAATTCTGAGCTCATGCCCTAAACTGAGCTGCTAACAGGGATGGACAGCATGGATAAACTACGTACATCATGATGGGACTCACGGAGTTTACTCAGTTTGCTATAGTGTACTTTGTTACTCAATACGCAATCAGCGCCCTTCAACCATCCATCCATTTGCCATCTTCTTGGAAGTCATCCACACGCGCTACAAAGATGCCATGCTGCTTGCTGTTCACACGTTTCATCGAGAAACACATGTGAGACACCCAATCCGCTGCTCAGCAGGGCCACAGTATAACCTGGTCAATATGCTCTTCTGGCCGAGCGGGCGACACGTGTTCGTGAATATGACCGCCGGTCAACTTCTTTCAACCGGTCCATTAATATACAATTTAGTCCAAATGGAAGCTGTT
This sequence comes from Liriodendron chinense, assembly GCA_003013855.2. Lineage (NCBI taxonomy): Eukaryota > Viridiplantae > Streptophyta > Magnoliopsida > Magnoliales > Magnoliaceae > Liriodendron > Liriodendron chinense. Next base: position 5,393 of record PVNU02002378.1, on the reverse strand, counting down.
TAATACTCCAGCCGAGTATGATGGTTGATAAGCAGGCACTCATAAAGCATACACGTGGCACACATTAAATAAAGCGATACTTCCCAAACTGTAGTACCCACTGTAGATAGGTCATTATCTCGGCTATCAGATTGTTTTAACAACATTAACCTTTGATCCACAGGCATATATTGCTGAATCCAGACCGTTGGGTATTTTTAATCTTAACGGTCTGATAAATGTCCACCAATTGATTTTTCCTTAAAAGTTTACAATCCATCTAAAGCAGCGAGTCAGCGATCAACATTTGGACGGTTTAAATTGAGTTACTCCCATGCCGCATGTATAATTTCTTAGTGCCCGTGTATCGACCATCACCCACCAGAGTATCAAAGTTTATCTCCATTTAGTGAGATGAGATCATGAGAAAAAGGAAGAGTTGTCTGATGTCAGGAAGTCGTGTAAGGCGGTGCTCATCATTCCTGGTCATTTCAGGGTCTAATGGGCCCTCTCAAGGGCGGATTGGGTGTTATTTATATAAATCCCAAATTAGTTTTGATGAAGTAAATAATTAAAAATGACTTCGGAAATAGAAATATTATAACATGAAAATTAAATGTATTGCAAAAAGAAAAAATAACTCAAAAGAATAATAACACCGTTTGACACCTTGGATTTGGTGGTAAATGAGAGTATTTCAATCCATATAGTTGCCTTTTACGTTTGGCAGTATGGGATTTGGAGGCAGTTGGAATTGGAGGTATTTCAAATCATCATTTTTTTTTTTATGTGTTTTGAAATCTCAGCAATATGATGAGATATAGATGGAATTGAGAGGAAATGTCTTTTCTGCCTCCCCTTTCAAGGGGAGGAGAGTCACACATGTAACAAAGATGTCTCTAAGCTACTAATCCATTACACACATGGCATGTTTATGATACCCCAAAATAGTTCAATTATCAACTGTAATACTAAAAGCATATCAATAGAATGATCTGAACCATCCAAATGTTGGGCATTTAAATGGACGGTTAAAAATCGTTGGTGAGTTGCCTATTTGTGATCTTTGTATTTGTGGCCCACCCAATGCTCAAAACTTCTTCTTTTTTTGCCAAAGTATATATTTTAATGGGCTTATTATAGCCATTTTATCGAATACTCCATATATATACTAATTTAGAGTATGAAAGCTAATTTAGTTAACCAAATCTATATCACGTGAATATACCGAAAAACTCCAATGCCCTCCGAATACAAGCTCCCAAATAAGAGATTTGGATTCTAGAGCATTTCAACCAAAAATAAATAAGAATTTGGAATCACTTTGATTGCAATCTAATTGTGATTTGGATTCCAACGCATTCCAAATCCAAGCTCCCAAATGGGCCATAATAGAGTTCAGAATAAATAAAAGTAATCTGAAATTAAAAGAGTAGAGGCACGTTGCGGGGACATTGTCTTAAAAATAGACAAGTCCCCACTATAGATCACAATGGATCGAAGATACATTAGGTCACAACTTTTTGCCTTTGGGATACAACGACTCTTTAGAAATTGATTGGCTTAGATCTGTGCAACACACATGATCTAAACTTCACAAATTAGGCTTAAGTTATGATGCCAAAAAGAGTAGAAAATATGCGGTCTTTTGAAAAATTGTACTTATTTTTATGAAGAAAAAAACTCTCAAAGAATGGTAGATTCTCTCTCTCTCTCTCTCTCTCTCTCTCTCTCTCTCTCTCTCTTTATTTGGTGTTAATAGATGTAAAACTAAGAGCGTTGTAGATTAATCTCGGAATTAGAATGGGAGGAAAAAAAATCAAAATTCAAGTGGCAACGGTTGGAAGATTGGTCCAACTTTGACACATATCATGAGGAGACTTGTTGCATGAGCAAGAGACTCTTTCCTTAGGACACGTGTCCAAACTAACTAATTAACCTTAAATTTTCAAATTTCAAATTTAAAAGAAAAATTTGAGGAAAAAAAAATTATATATAAGCCTGAGCCCATAACCACACACCCACGTCCACATCTACGTCTTGGCACGGATCGGCTTGGCTTGGCATGCAAGTGTGTGTAGTAAATAAATCAACCCAAACTCTAACTCATAATTCCCTCTAGTCAATTTACTCCACAAATCTAAGAGACAATGATATCTTATAAGGGCTTCTTTTCCCACACTCCCATCGGACGTGGGACAAAAGAAAAAAGCAAAGATGATGAACTAAGTCGCATAGGAAATAGGTATAAAAGATTAAAAAAAACATTAAAAAATATTATTTTTATTTTAAAAATTTATAATTAATTTTTTACTAACAATCTCTCACAACTTTTAAAATAAAAGAAATTGGGCATAATGATAGAAATGTGTATATATATCATATTTATTAGAAGATTAGCAAACTAAAGTTTTGAACTAATCTTCTTATATGGCATTTTTAATATATCATACATAAACATTTCTTAAATAATCCTTATTCCTTGTAGAAGCCAACACGTTTCGGCCATATGCTATTCTCACTTTCACACTCATATAGGTGAGTCCATCAAGAATGTACCTATAATACTTGTACATTTCACTTATAAATCATATTTATGAAACTCAATAAGGATCCAACGTCTATTGTTATAGGTCATAACACCACAACATCATAGGAATGGAACCCTCAATTATAATCAAGCAGTGTTGATATTGAATCACTTGAATACAATTTGTTTTTACTCATTGAACCAATTCATGGGATTTCCAATCACATAGGTTGGGTTTTCATTGTCAGTGATTCAATTTGTGCATGGGTCTTAACCCCATTCCTCTTTATGTGTTTATCACCAATTCTCTTAATAGAGTTTTAGTTAGTAGATCAACTAAATTGTCTTTGAACCTTATGAAGTCAATTGCAATTACTTCATTCTTGAGTTCTGCACTAAATGTGACTTTCGGATGTTCTCATGCACTCACTCGTGTAGGGTGCACCTCCAGATTGGTTCACATGAGGGGACCGTCCAAAGAAGCATTGTAGATTAGCCTTCAGTTGTGGTGTCCAACAACTAGAGGTGGACAACGATCCGATCCGAGTCGAACATGGACCAGATCGGATTGTTCGGCTGCTTGAGTGGGTGTGTTCGAACAATGTTCGAACAAACATTCGAACAGGATGGCTCTGTTCGAACTCAATTTGATCTAGCTCAATCATGTTCGAACATGTTTGAACATATGGATTTCGAACAATTTTTACGAGTTTGAACAATTTCACTTTTTTCGCTTGAAAATATTTTTCCACTACTGAATAATAAATATCGATTTTTTCATTCTGTGTGTCCCACCATGATGTATTTGTTTTATCCACTCCATCCATCCATTTGTACAGCTTAGTTTAAGGTACTAAATAAGAAATGAGGCAGATACAAAACTCGAATGGACCACACCACAGGAAACGGTGAGGAGAATGATGTCCACCATTGAAACCTTCCTGGGCTCACAGTCACGTTTATTCATCATCCACCCCTCTCTCTCTCTCTCTCTCTCTCTCTCTCTCTCTCTCTCTCTCTCTCTCTCTATATATATATATATATATATATATATATATATATATATATATATATATATATATATATAATCGAGTCGAGTTCGAATCGAACAAGACTGTTTGAAATTGAATTGAATTTTTTTTCGAACACACCATGTGTGTTTGAACAAAGTTCGAACAATAAGACTTTCTGTTCGAACAGGGTTTTACCGAGTCGATCTGAGTCGATCCAAACGGTTAAACTCGGTTCGTGTCCAGCTCTACCAACAACCCACGTACCCAATGTACAGGTTAGATTGTAAAAAAGATTATTCTGGTTGGTCATTCCTACTTGGATGGTTAAGAAGCATTTGATTCAAAGTTAATGGTCGGATCACATTTAAAATCATAAATTAACAAGTACATGGTGTTCTTAGATGTGTTTAGGTGTAGTTGCACAATCAAACTCACATTTAGACCAACAGATCTTGGTCTTTTTGGGCGAGTGTGCATGATGTAGGCTAGGCATGCATATACTGAATCCTTTTTATTTTTAAAAATAATAGATCTTTTAGAATTCTTCTCCGAAAGTCTGAGATCTTTGAAACTTGGCCTAGACGTGGCCCGTTGCACGGTAGATTCATCGAGGGTTGTCTGTAGGTTGCAACGATATTGATCTTTGTCTGATTTTCAGGTGGGTCATCCAACAGATATGGTGAGGTTTTCGATGGACGGTTGATCTTGTGATTAGATGATAGGATCGACAATTTACAATTCAATTGGGATAACTAAGCGTTGTCTGAAATTTCATCACTATCGGGTTTGTAGAACTATGTTTTCTAAGATTCAGTGTTGGGTATGACCAAATTTACCGTGAAAAATTGAAGACGATCAACAGTACATATGTAACCATTAGGATTTTATTTTCACGATGTAAAACACTTCTTAGTGTAATAGGATTAAGATGATGGGTTCAGAATCAAGGATGATAGGATGTAAATGGTTGAGGTGGACTTATTGACCATCTAATGATGATGTAAGGTTCTAAATTGAAATTGAACAGTTAGATGACTTAAGCTGTCCATATAAGTTATTAACAGTTGAATTGATAATTGATCAAGCTAAGATATATGAGGGTTCGAAGTTCATTATAGTAAATATGTGAGTCTAAGGGCATATTGATGCAGGACAGCCCTAAATATGATGCATGATCATGAACATGATTATCCAGCGGAAGTAAAAGCAATAATAATAGTAAAATCTTGCATCAATCAACATAAACTAAAGAAATCCTAAAGGAAACAAGCAATGGGACGGGCCATCATCACAACTATGGAGTATGGGATTCAAATAGTGTATAGGTTGGATCCGGCGAGGGATGGGACCTCCCGATCTTGCATGGCTATACCCAATCGATCAATGAAGATCACCAGTCCGAAGAACCAGGAGGTTTCTCGGATTAGGGATTTGAGAATTTAGGGCTTAGGGTTTAGATCGATTCTCAAGGTTCAGATCGTGGGGAATAAGCAAAACAGAAGTTTAGAAGAATAATAATAGAAGATAAAATACCTGGAAGAATTTGGAGGGGCACAAGAAGAAATCAGAAGAAGAAGATCAAAGAGAAGAGAAGAATCACCATGAGAGAGAGAGAAGGAAGGAGGAAGCTCAAAGAGGCTTTCATTAATCAATATCAAAAGTTAATTTTTGTGTTTAGGGCCTAGCCCACTTAAATAAACAACTAAAACAAGTAAAAAGTTCAAATTACCCCTAAAACTAAGCAAAAACGCGTAAATAAACAAAAGTGCACGAAAGTTCAGGCGCTCGGTTGGGCGCCCGAAGACGTCCAAAAACATCTAGAGAGTTTCGGGCGCTTGAAAGGCTAAACTAGGGCGCCCGATCGGGCGCCC
>PVNU02002376.1:0-78377 GCA_003013855.2 Liriodendron chinense | reverse complement strand
TCGCCCAACCGGTCTAACACCCAAAACGTGCACATGTTTGAAGGCTCCTCCAACAATCTCCACCGAGGCTTCAAACGTTGAATCAACACCATCCTCGCTTCGTCATCTCATCTTCATCATAGCTCCACTGCTTCTCGTGCTACCATCGACTTTAACCTTGCACATTCACACCCCTTTCCGCTCTTCTCATGTGGCCCTTGGGCACTTGCCACATACGAGCAACCGTGGATCTCGCTTCCAATCCCACAGCTCTACCATGAATTGTGCTCCCAATCAACTTGTAAAGATGGCCACACCTCCGTGCCTTCATACAAACGAGTGTCCCCTTCAACACTTCACAACAACGATCGCGGCCGATAAACATGTACCCTTTCGGCTCGAGTGCACTAAGAGAGATTACATTCATCTTCATCTTAAGGATATTCTTCACATCTTCTAGGACACATTTGATTCCATCGAACATCCTGATGCGCACCGTACCAATACCCATCATCTTATGAGCATAGCCATCGCCCATAAATAACAATTCACCACCATACTCCCTGTATGTCATAAATGAACTTTGGTCAGGACACACGTGACATGAATTCCTTGAATCTAAGATCCACTCACTATCATGAGATCCCTTGCCAAATACAGTCAGAACTTCACATAGATCGCCACTGTCCTTTGCCATATTGTCTTCCTCTCCAAAAGAATTTCTGTACTTCTCTTTCTTCAACATGGGATTCTGACAATCCCCTCTCATGTGGCCCTCTTGACCACAATTCCAACACTTCACCTTAGCCTTCCCTTTGCCTTTGGCCTTAGATCTCGATTTCGAATATCCTCCATGCTTAGAACTTCTTCCCCTCATAACCAGTGCCTCTACGGAATAACGAGAAGCCACGTCACCATTTTTCTTTCTCATAGCCTTCGACTGGAGGGCCGAGATAACGATCTCAACGTTTATGATTTCCCTCCCTGCGCATACAGAGTCTCTGAACGACTCATATGAATCTGGAAGAGAATTCAACAGAATGCATGCTTGATATTCATCCTTCATTGGTTCATCAATCTCCACCAACTTGCAAACCAGCCTATTGAACATGCTCAAGTGGTCCTCCACTTCCGTTCCCTCAGCCATCTTCAAGGTGAACAACTGCATCAACACGTACATGCAATTCTCTAGAGACTACTTGGCATAAACCTTCTCTAGCTTTGCCATTCTTTCAGTTGCAGTCTTCTCCTTCATGACATGATAGAGAACATCATATGTAAGGTTTAACAAGATTGAGGTTCTAGCCTTCTTGTCGAGCGTCGTCGACTCATCATCTTTTATAGCCTCGGGTCGCTTTCCCAGAGCTTCATCAAGCCCTTGCCGAACTAGGAAGGATTTAACCTTCACCTTCCATAACTCAAAGTTATTTTTTCTGGAGAACTTCTCTACCTCGAACCTTGTGCTTGATGCCATGTTCTTGTCTCAGATCCAAATTTTACTCCACCCCAACTTTAGCTCTGATACCACTTGTTGGGATAGAAGGTTGGTAGCGGAAGCAAAGATAGCAAATTGAATCAAACAAGCAACACAATGCAATCACAATGCATGCAACCAACCACACATAGACAATCAGAATTTAATGTGGAAAAACCCCTCACTGGTAAAAAATCACAGCACAAAGCGACACCAATCAGCTATAATATCAGAAGTTAAAAGAGATGGAACCTAAAACCCAAGATCACAAGCCCACATGAGAAATCTCCAGCTTTCTCAAGAAGAAAATCCTCTTCTTAAGCTCTTTCTCTCACCTAGAACCTCTCTCAATCACCTTTACCGTCTAGGATCCATTTAATCCCGTAATACACTCCTTAAATAGGAGAAAACTGAGATTAGAAACTCTTTGCGCAAACCGTGTAAGAAACACAACCCAACTATGAAACATGTCGACCAGGAGGAGCTCACCGTCAACCGGCCGACGACCCCTGCCTACCGGTCGACAATGCCCAAAATTGGTCCAGCGAGTTGTTGTCTTGATCTTAGCCTCTGTGCAATAAGATTTTAGGCATCCGTTTCCAACAAACTTCACCACGACTCAAATCTTCATGCACCACCTTGCCATGCACAACCTGTCTCTAAGGTGGAGATTGTTGGAGTAGCCTTCAAACTGTGCATAGTTTGGGTGCTAAGACCGGTTGAGTGACCGGTCTGACGGTTTGACCCAAATGCACAACGAGGTCGCTGGACAGATTCCATGTGCCCTAGACTGGTTGGATGACCGGTCTGCAGGGGGCTCCAATTGGTCGGTGGTGTGGTTGGATGCTGTTGAGCTCTTAATTATGCATATTCTAACCCCAATTCATCACTCATTGTGCAAGGTTTGTATGGTTTGGAAGCTAATTCAATGCATGTTGTGTGACTACAGGATTGAGGATGGACTCTACTCAATTGAAGATATAATGAGCTCATTTGGAACCATTCTAATAAAGAAAGAAAGAACTAAAGAAGAAAAGGAAGCAGAAGGAAGAAAGAAAGAAAAAATGCAAGAAGAAAAGAGGGCTGACCGGTCGTGACCGGTCGGCCAAGGAAGCTAGACCGGTCAGTGACCGGTCAGCCATGCACATTGGGAATCTACTGAAGACATCCGACCGGTCATGACCGGTCGGACATGACTACTGGAACAGGAGTGAGGACGTCCGACCGGTCATGACCGGTCGGACATGATTGCTGGACCAATATTGAATGAGGCCGACCGGTCATGACCGGTCGGCCATACTTGCTGGAACGTCAATGTAGACGTCCGACCGGTCGTGACCGGTCGGCCATGCGTACTGAGTTAGAAATTTCTAATTTCATCCCGATTTTCTCTGCGCTGCGTAAGTGTTACGCAAGTTCTCGATTCTTCCGAAGTTGTGGAGCTTCCAGACTATAAAAGGACACCTAGGGATCGTTCCTAGGGCATCCTAGAAGGGTTCAAGCGAGGTTGGAGGCTGTGGAAGTGAAGATTGGAGTTTCACAACTCCTTTTGGTTTGCTTTGCTGTTTTCATGTTTTTTAGAGTTGTTTCATGTTTCCTTGGATCATGAGCAGCTAAACCTCTTAGCTAGGGCTAAGAGGTGAAGCTTGTAGTGTATCCAAGATGTTTTAATTCGTAGTTAAGTGGTTTTCAGTTTGGAATTCATGATTATGAACTAAGGTTTGAAGTTTATACAAGTTTTTAAGTAATTTCTCTTAGTCTTGTGATGACTCATGGATGTTTGGATGAATTACTTATCTTCTTAATTTGTTTGCAACGGTCTAGACCTGTATGATCCGAGGAATTGGAGTGCGCTCTAGTACCAAGCTCTTCATAAAGGGACTTCATGCCAAAGTTCTAGTTTTGGTTGATTATCTGAAATATGTATGGACTGTGCATATAATTTGAATCCAGTTCAAATCATGATCTAGCCTTGTCTTGTGAGAAGACTTGAGGATGGTTATGATTGGGAATTGGACCTATAGAAAAGGTGAATGACCTATGCAATGAGCATGCTCAGATCAGCCTAGAGTTGAGTGAACTTTATGCACAGAACTTACATGTTACAGACTTCTGGTTTAACAGTTCTATCATCCGATTAGATAGACCTGACTGGTGATTCTAATTGAGAGAATGGGAAATCACAGCGGATTGAACATCGAGGATTGCTACAAGTGAATCCTCGAACCCCTAGTGCCTTCTTATAATTGTTTACATTCAATTTAGCTTAAACTGTTAATCACACACATTCTATTCAAACTTTGATTGTTAGCTTCAATAGAAACTTGTGGATGAGTTTGTGACATCCTACATAAGTCCCTGTGGATCGACCTCGGTATTACCGAGTTTATTACTACATCGCAACCCTACACTTGGGGAAGCGAACAAGTTTTTGGCGCCGTTGCCGGGGACCTTGACGGTTTTCACAAATTTCTGAAATTAGTATCTATTTAGGACTCTTTTAGATTATTAGAACTAACTTAGTTTGTTTATTTGATTTTTTTCAAGGATTTCTAGGAAGCTGGAGAAGATTCAAGGATTTCAAGTGCGAATCAGGTTCTATCCTTCTAAAACCTTACTCTTCTCCTTCTCATAGTCATTCTTATTTTATTCATCTCTTGTAGAGTGGGTGGAGACTCCTTTTGGATCTCTGAAAGGTCGGCCTTTTTGCCACCTGGATTCCTATTGGTCGGCTCTGCCGTCTTGGATCACCTTGTGCTCAGGGATTTCTTTTCTCATCTCTACTCCTCTTTCTCCTTTTTCTGTGCCTTTTCTCAAAAGATTCAAAGAGTGGGTGGGGTGTTCTCTGAACCCCTATTGACCAGGAGAAATCGGTCTCTATCTTTGTTTTTGGCCTAGCCATTGCAAGACACCTTGTGCTTCGGTCTTAGAGAAGAGTAAAGAAAAAGAAGGAAGAATTCTTTTTCCTTTCTTTTGTTTCTTATTTTTGATTTTGCATGCCACATTGGGCTCGGGATTCCAATAACCGACTCATAAGTGAAGGGGGGATAGTAGAAGGGATTGATAGAGAGCCACGTGCTAGGAGACATCTAAATTCTCCAATTTTATCTGAAAGTATGGCTACAAATCAACCTAACCCGGTTCAAAATCAAACCGAAACAGGGGAGAATGTGGTTGAGAATGTTCCTCGACCTAGGACTTTACGTGATTTCTTGCAACCTGCAAGAACAAGCACTCCCTCATGCATAGTATTTCCACCAAATGCAGGGAATGTGGATTTGAAACCGGGAGTGATCAATCTTCTCCCTAAATTCCATGGTTTAGACAATGAAAGTGCCTATCAACACTTTAGGGAGTTTGATGAGGTAATCACCACCATGCACTTTGCAAATGTGACTGAAGATGTAGTAAGACTTAAATTCTTCCCTTTCACTCTTAAGGATAAAGCCAAAGGTTGGCTGTATGCATTAAGGCCAAGATCAATCGAGTCATGGAACGACATGCACAGAGAATTTATAAAAAAATTCTTCCCTACTCACAAAACGAACATGCTTAAGCGCCTTATCATGAACTTTGCCCAAAAGGAGGATGAAACCTTTTCCCAATGTTGGGAGAGATTCAAGGACCTATTAAATGCATGCCCACATCATGGCTATGAAAATTGGCGGATTATAAGTTTTTTCTATGAAGGACTGATTCCATCCATGCGCCAATTTATAGAGATGATGTGTAATGGGGAGTTCATGAATAAGGAAGCTGATGAAGCATGGGATTATCTAGAAGAATTGGCTGAAAGTGCACAATCTTGGGACACACCTAAACCAACAAATTCCAAGATTGGCCAACAAAAGGAAAAGGGAGGAATGTATGTCCTATCAGAAGAAGATAGCATAAGTGCACGGTTGGCTAGCCTTACAAGAAAGGTCGAAGCCATGGAATTAAGAAAAGGGGAAACAATCAACTCCACTGAGGTTGAAACTGTTTGTGGAATTTGTGCTGGAAATCAACATGCTACACCCGATTGTCCCACAATTTCAGCAGTCCAAGGCATTTTACAGGAACAAACAAATGCCATAAACAGTTATCAGCAGCAATATGGTGCTCCAAACTCAAACACGTATAATCCTAATTGGAAGAACCATCCCAACTTCAGTTGGAAGAATGGGCCCAATGCAAATGCAAACAACACTCCAAAAGTATCACTAGAAGAGATGTTGGGTGCATTTGTATCAGTCCAGAATGAGCAAAACAAGACAAACTCTCTAAAAATAGATGGGTTCATGCAAGAGCAATTGAAATTCAATCAAAACTCAAACCAAGCCATCAATGAATTGAAAACATCTTTGGCTAGAGTTGAAGCTCACCTTAGTGTTAGAGAGAAGGGCACACTCCCTGCCCAACCTCTTCCTAATCCAAGGACCCAATATGAGATACAAGATGCAAGCTCATCCTCCCACCATACGGAACATGTCCAAGCTATCACCACTTTGAGAAGTGGGAAAGAAATTGATAAATCCAATCCGGTGAAGGCCCCCAAGCCTAAGGATCCGGAAATTCCCAAAGAGGATGATAGCCCAAACAATATTCCACAAGAGAAAGAACCGGAAAGACAATACAAGCCAGTTGCCCCATTTCCACAAAGGTTGATTTCACCTAAACCTTTAGATAAAAATCTGGAGATTCTGGAAGTTTTCAAGCAGGTGAAGATCAACATTCCGCTGTTGGATGCAATAAAACAAATACCATCTTACGCCAAATTTTTAAAGGAATTGTGTACAATCAAAAGGAAACATAATGTTCACAACAAAGTGCTTTTGGCTGAGAATTTGAGTGCCATCATCAAACAAGAGGTGCCCCAAAAATACAAAGATCCGGGTAGTCCAACCATATCATGCATCATAGGAGACTACCAGATTAAACAAGCCCTACTCGACTTGGGGGCAAGTGTGAATCTCATTCCATACTCGGTCTACGAACAACTTGGGTTAGGTGAATTGAAACCCACCAAAACCACACTCCAACTTGCTGATAGATCCATCCGGATACCGAGAGGAATGGTAGAGGATGTCCTAGTTCAAGTTGATAAATTCTACTATCCAGTAGATTTTATTGTCTTGGACACACATCCCGTGATAGGCACCGGTACTCAAATTCCTGTCATACTTGGAAGGCCGTTTCTAGCTACCTCAAACGCCATTATCAATTGTAGAAACGGACTGGTACAAATGTCCTTTGGAAATATGACTCTTGAGCTTAATATATTTGAGTTATGCAAACAACCGCGGGAAGTTGATGATGATATCCACGAACTAAACATGATCGAATCATTCGTGGAAGATACAATCCCCTTGTCACTATTTTCTGACCCTTTAGAGGCATGTGTGGCCCATCTCCATGATATGATTGATAATACAACACAAGAGATGGATGCCATTCTAGATGTGATGCTGGTGCGTGAAAATAAAAGATGGAGGGCCCCAATTGAACCTTTGCCTATAAATGAGAACAAGGCCCTCCCATCCAACATTAAGGCACCAAAACTCAACCTAAAACCATTGCCAAGTGAGCTAAAATATGTCTATTTAGGTCGAGATAAGACATATCCAGTGGTGATTTCTTCCCACTTGGATGAGGAACAAGAGAGTAGGCTAATAGCCACTCTATTAGAGCACAAGAGTGCCATCGGATGGACAATTGCGGATCTCAAAGGCATAGACCCACTGATTTGCACTCACCGCATACATCTTGAGGAAAATGCAAAGACATCCCGGCAACCACAAAGACGACTAAATCCAAATATGAAGGATGTGATTAAGGCCGAAGTGGTGAAACTATTGGATGTAGGTATCATTTACCCAATATCTGATAGCCAATGGGTGAGCCCAACTCAAGTGGTGCCAAAGAAATCCGGAATAACCATCATAGCCAATGCCAATAATGAACTCGTACCAACTAGAGTCACTACCGGTTGGAGAATGTGCATTGACTACAGGAAGCTAAACACTGTCACAAGGAAAGACCACTTCCCCCTACCGTTTGTTGATCAGATTTTAGAACGGTTGGCGGGTCATTCCCACTTTTGCTTTCTTGATGGCTATTCAGGGTACAACCAAATAGAAATTGCCCGTGAAGATCAAGAAAAGACTACATTCACATGTCCATTCGGTACTTTCGCCTATCGACGAATGCCGTTTGGACTATGTAATGCCCCTGCCACCTTTCAGCGTTGCATGATGAGCATCTTTTCTGACATGGTGGGGACCATTCTTGAAGTCTTCATGGATGATTTTTCTGTATTTGGTTGTAACTTTGATGAGTGCCTCAAACACTTGAAATCTGTGCTAAAAAGATGTGAAGAAAAGAACCTTGTACTCAATTGGGAAAAGTGTCACTTCATGGTTCAAAAGGGAATTGTACTTGGTCACATCGTTTCACAAAATGGAATTGAGGTGGACAAGGCGAAAATTGATCTTATCTCTAACCTCCCACCACCCAAAAGCATACGAGATATACGGTCCTTTTTAGGACACGCAGGATTTTATAGACGGTTCATAAAGGATTTCAGTTCACTCTCTCGTCCTTTATGCAACCTACTTCAAAAGGAAAATTCATTTGAATGGAGTGAAGAATGTCAAAAGGCCTTTACCACCCTTAAAGGCATGTTGACATGCACCCCAATAATGCAACCACCTGATTGGAGCCTTCCTTTTGAGATTATGTGCGATGCTAGCGACTATGCTATTGGGGCCGTGTTAGGCAAAGAAAAGATAAAAAGCCATGTGTTATCTACTATGCAAGTAGAACCCTAAACTCAGCCCAGGCAAACTACACCACTACTGAAAAGGAACTTTTAGCAGTAGTTTTTGCCTTGGAAAAGTTTAGATCCTACTTGATTGGATCCAAGATCATCGTATTCACCGACCATGCCGCGCTTAAGTATCTTCTCTCTAAGAAGGATGCTAAACCACGGTTATTAAGATGGATCCTCCTACTCCAAGAATTCGACTTAGAAATACGTGATAAGAAAGGAGTAGAGAATGTAGTAGCTGACCACCTCTCTCGACTTGTCCTCACTGATTCCCCTGAAACGACTGCAATCAATGACATGTTTCCTGATGAACAACTTTTTGCTGTTTCCCAATTGCCATGGTATGCGGACATTGCTAATTATCTTGCTACAGGTACAATTCCTACATATTGGAAAAAGCAAGATAAGGATAGATTCTTCTCAGAGGTACGGAAATTTCTATGGGACGACCCATACTTGTTCAAGTATTGTCCCGACCAAATCATAAGGAGATGTGTCCCAGATAATGAGCAACAAAGTATCATCTCCTTCTGTCATTCTCAAGCCTGTGGTGGCCATTTTTCAGCCAAAAAGACCACAGCGAAAATTCTGCAATGTGGGTTTTATTGGCCCACCATGTTCAAAGACACACATGAGTTTTGCAAAGCATGTGAACCTTGTCAGAAACTAGGAGGAATCTCCCGTAGAAATATGATGCCACTTAATCCCATTTTAATTATCGAAATTTTTGATTGTTGGGGCATCGATTTCATGGGCCCATTCCCATCTTCTTTTGGAAATTTATACATCTTACTTGCTGTTGATTATGTCTCCAAATGGGTCGAGGCCATTCCTTGCCGGAATAATGACCATAAAACGGTCATTCGATTTTTAAAAGAAAATATTCTTTCCCGGTTTGGAACACCTCGAGTCATCATAAGTGATGGAGGGTCTCACTTTTGCAATCGCCCTTTTGCAGCCTTAATGAAGAAATATGGCGTTACACACAAAGTGAGCACTCCCTATCACCCACAAACTAGTGGACAAGCTGAGATATCCAATAGGGAGATTAAACACATTTTGGAGAAAACGGTGAATCCCGATCGTAAGGATTGGTCACTTCGACTTACCGATGCGCTTTGGGCTTACCGTACTGCCTTTAAAACCCCTATTGGAATGTCTCCCTATAGACTTGTCTATGGGAAGGCTTGTCACCTACCTGTGGAATTGGAACATAAGGCATATTGGGCTATTAAGAAGATGAATTTCAATTCTGACAAGGCAAGCTCGTTACGCAAACTACAATTGAATGAACTTGCAGAAATCCGGAATGACGCTTATGAGAATGCGAGAATTTACAAGGACAAGACAAAGATATTCCATGATAAGAATATTCTTCGCAAGACATTCACAATCAACCAAAAAGTCCTTATGTATAATTCTCGCTTACATCTATTTCCGGGAAAACTAAAATCTCGATGGACCGGTCCCTACATTGTGCAAACTGTCTATCCGTATGGGACTGTCGAGCTGTTGAATCCGAGGAACGGCAACATTTTCAAAGCAAATGGGCAGCGATTAAAGCCGTTCTTTGAGAATTTTCCTTCAGAAGGTATGTCCTTACCCCTGAATGATCCTGTGTATCAGGATGATTGATCTCCTAGTCTGATGGAGGTATAGAGTAGTTAGGATTAGGACTTTGCTGCTTTTGTTTTCGTTTTCATAGGTTTGTTAGAAGGAGGAAGATTTCCAATGTTCACTCTCTCAGGTAATATCATTCCTCACTCCCTTTTATTTTCAAATTGCTCTCATGTTTTGCTCATTGCGCATCTTTTACATTGAGGACAATGCACGATTTGGTTGGGGGGTGTAGGACCGCTTGGATGAATCCAGCATTTTGCAACATCTCAAGCAATTATGTGGAAATTTTTCGATTTTTTTCAAAAATTCGAAACTCTTTTGGAAAACATTGGTTCTATGCATTCGAGTTGATATGAGCATAAGAGGAGGAGATATGAAGTGTATAAGGCTGGATGTCTGGAATCTCTCATTGCATAATGGTTTTATATGAGAACTCCCCTATTTTTGTGATTGATAGAAAATCTGAACACTTTTACACCTAGTTCACATTACACAATTTTCATGAGTTGAAGGGATTATGTGATTTAGGGATGAGTTAGACTTTGAATTAAGGTATTGAGAAATCAGGCCGGGGGTACTTTGTCCATCCTTGTCCATGGGAAAATAATGAAAGATATGGATTTCTAAAAATCCTATCTAATTTAAAAAGAAAAAGGAAAAGGAAGGATGAAATTGGGAATGTGGAAAAACGGTGGAAAATTCCGATTAGGGCTACCTGCTACCAGCCGGGGGATGGTCTACCCGTAACCAAAGCCGGAAATGGGACGTAGTGTGAAAGTCGTCGGAAGGACGGTAAGGCAATTTCCTGTCATTGGCTTGATGTGGCTCTATGTACCTTGAGTTCTATAGTCTAGTTAATCTATGAAGAAGATAATCCTAGAAACTCGTGGAATGAATTTTCACTACCCACACTAGGATGAATTTGTTCAATTTCCTCTATTTATCAACCAATTAGTGGGAATCTCATATGAATGCCTATCATGTCTTGAGGATTTATGGTGCCAACCTTTGACGCCTAATTTCTCTGAATCTTACACTTATGAACCCTGGAATGTATAGAAGAATGGTTTCTGAAAGAGAGTTGAGTTTAGAAGAATGAGATTAGCTTCACGCATGTTTTGCTCGGGACTAGCAAAATGCTGGTTGGGGGGTGTGTTGAGCTCTTAATTATGCATATTCTAACCCCAATTCATCACTCATTGTGCAAGGTTTGTATGGTTTGGAAGCTAATTCAATGCATGTTGTGTGACTACAGGATTGAGGATGGACTCTACTCAATTGAAGATATAATGAGCTCATTTGGAACCATTCTAATAAAGAAAGAAAGAACTAAAGAAGAAAAGGAAGCAGAAGGAAGAAAGAAAGAAAAAATGCAAGAAGAAAAGAGGGTTGACCGGTCGTGACCGGTCGGCCAAGGAAGCTAGACCGGTCAGTGACCGGTCAGCCATGCACATTGGGAATCTACTGAAGACATCCGACCGGTCATGACCGGTCGGACATGACTACTGGAACAGGAGTGAGGACGTCCGACCGGTCATGACCGGTCGGACATGATTGCTGGACCAATATTGAATGAGGCCGACCGGTCATGACCGGTCGGCCATACTTGCTGGAACGTCAATGTAGACGTCCGACCGGTCGTGATCGGTCGGCCATGCGTACTGAGTTAGAAATTTCTAATTTCATCCCGATTTTCTCTGCGCTGCGTAAGTGTTACGCAAGTTCTCGATTCTTCCGAAGTTGTGGAGCTTTCAGACTATAAAAGGACACCTAGGGATCGTTCCTAGGGCATCCTAGAAGGGTTCAAGCGAGGTTGGAGGCTGTGGAAGTGAAGATTGGAGTTTCACAACTCCTTTTGGTTTGCTTTGCTGTTTTCATGTTTTTTAGAGTTGTTTCATGTTTCCTTGGATCATGAGCAGCTAAACCTCTTAGCTAGGGCTAAGAGGTGAAGCTTGTAGTGTATCCAAGATGTTTTAATTCGTAGTTAAGTGGTTTTCAGTTTGGAATTCATGATTATGAACTAAGGTTTGAAGTTTATACAAGTTTTTAAGTAATTTCTCTTAGTCTTGTGATGACTCATGGATGTTTGGATGAATTACTTATCTTCTTAATTTGTTTGCAACGGTCTAGACCTGTATGATCCGAGGAATTGGAGTGCGCTCTAGTACCAAGCTCTTCATAAAGGGACTTCATGCCAAAGTTCTAGTTTTGGTTGATTATCTGAAATATGTATGGACTGTGCATATAATTTGAATCCAGTTCAAATCATGATCTAGCCTTGTCTTGTGAGAAGACTTGAGGATGGTTATGATTGGGAATTGGACCTATAGAAAAGGTGAATGACCTATGCAATGAGCATGCTCAGATCAGCCTAGAGTTGAGTGAACTTTATGCACAGAACTTACATGTTACAGACTTCTGGTTTAACAGTTCTATCATCCGATTAGATAGACCTGACTGGTGATTCTAATTGAGAGAATGGGAAATCACAGCGGATTGAACATCGAGGATTGCTACAAGTGAATCCTCGAACCCCTAGTGCCTTCTTATAATTGTTTACATTCAATTTAGCTTAAACTGTTAATAACACACATTC
The DNA here is from genome assembly GCA_003013855.2 of Liriodendron chinense. Lineage (NCBI taxonomy): Eukaryota > Viridiplantae > Streptophyta > Magnoliopsida > Magnoliales > Magnoliaceae > Liriodendron > Liriodendron chinense. The sequence continues at coordinate 65,900 of PVNU02002376.1, read as the reverse complement.
TATTCAAACTTTGATTGTTAGCTTCAATAGAAACTTGTGGATGAGTTTGTGACATCCTACATAAGTCCCTGTGGATCGACCTCGGTATTACCGAGTTTATTACTACATCGCAACCCTACACTTGGGGAAGCGAACAGATGCAACGAATCTGAAAGTTTCCTATAGTTTCTTGCACGATTTTGCGCAATAAGTTTCTAATTTTGATTTTATGCCTATTTAAGGGGTGTAATGCTGGATTAGGAGTTTTTCCATTGGTGCCATGTTTCCTAAATGGATTAAGAGGGTTCTAGGGTAAGAGAAAGAGTTTGGGGAAAGCTTGGGATTCTCTGGGATGAAGAAAAGGAGTATGCTTGTCTGTTTCATGTGAGAATAAGCTTTGGGTAGCTCGGGGATTTCTCTTGTAGGTGTTTTTATTTCTTTATTCTCTGTAAACTTCTGTTAATCATAGTGGATCACTTTATGCCGTGGTTTTTTACCCGTTGAGGGGTTTTTCCACGTAAAATCGGATTGTCTCTTGTGGTTGAATGCTTGTGTGGTTTTGATTACATTGTGTTTCTCGTTTGATCGTATATCATATTATGTGTGTTGTTCGACTTTCGCTTCCGCTGCCAGTGTCCCTATTCCCAATAAGTGGTATCAGAGCTAAAGTTGGGGTGAAGTAGAATTTAGATCTGAGACGAGAAGATAGGATCAAGCACAAGGTTCGAGGGAGAGAAGTTCTCCAAGAAAAATAACTTTGAGCTATGAAAGGTGAAGGTTTAATCCTTCCTTATTCAGCAAGGGCTTGATGAAGCTCTTGGAAAGCGACCCGAGGCTATGAAAGATGATGAGTGGACGAGGCTCGACAAGAAGGTTAGAACCTCAATCCTGTTAAACGTTACAGATAATGTTCTCTATTATGTCATGAATGAGAAGATTGCGGCTGAAACGGTGGCGAAGCTAAAGAAGGTTTATGCTAAGAAGTCTCTAGAGAATCGCATGTACATGTTGATGTAGTTGTTCACCTTGAGGATGGCTGAGGGAACGAAAGTGGAGGACCACTTGAGCACATTCAATAGGCCGGTTTGCAAGTTGATGGAGATCGATGAACCGATGAAGGATGAATATCAAGCATGCATCCTGTTGAATTCTCTTCCAGATTCATATGAGTCGTTAAGGGACTCTGTATGTGCAGGGAGGGAAAACATAATGGTCGAGATCGTTATCTCAGCCCTCCAGTCGAAGGAGATGAGAAAGAAAAGCGGTGATGTGGCTTCTCGTTATTCCTCAGAGGCACTGGTTATGAGGGGAAGAAGTTCTACGCATGGAGGATATTTGAAATCGAGATCTAAGGCCAAGGGCAAAGAAAAGGCTAAGGTGAAGTGTTGGAATTGTGGTCAAGAGGATCACATGAGAGGGGATTGTCAGAATACCAGGTCGAAGCAAGAAAAGTATGAAAATTCTTCTGGAGAGGGAGCCAATATCGTAGAGGACGGTGGCGATCTTTGTGAAGTTCTGACTGTATCTGGAAAGGGATCTCACGGTAGTGAGTGGATCCTAGATTTAGGGGCTTCATGTCACGTTTGTCCTGATCGGAGTTTATTCATGACATATAGGGAGTATAGTGGTGAATCGGTGTTTATAGGTGATGGATCACTCATAAGGTGGTGGGTATTGGTACAGTGCGCATCAAGATGTTCGATGGGATCGAATGAGTCCTGGAAGATACGAAGCACGTTCCCATGATGAAGATGAATGTGATTTCTGTTGGTGCACTCGAGGCAAAAAGGTGCATGTTCATCTGCCGCGATCGTTGTTGTGACATGATAAAGGGGTCACTCGTGTGTATGAAGGCACAAAGCTGTGGCCATCTTTACAAGTTGAACAGAGAACACAATTCATGGTGGAGTTGTGGGATTGGCAGCGAGATCCACGGTTGCTTATATGTGGTAAGTGCCTAAGGGCCACATGAGAAGAGCGGTAAAGGGCGTGAATTTGCAAGGTTATAGTCGATAGTGACATGTTGAGCCATGAATATTACATGTTCTAACCCCTTTTCATCATCAAACTATGTATGGTTTTCATGTTTAAAGACTTATCTAATGCATGCTTTTATGGTTGTAGGAGTGAGGAAGAGACTTCACCAAACTGATGATAAAAGATCTTTCTAATACATGTTGAAGATCAAAGAAAACAAGCAAGAAAAAGAGTGAAGAAAAGAAGCAAGAAGAAGAAAAGAAAAGAAGAAAGATCGCCTTGAGAGATTGATCTCCCATCCTGAGCGATTGATCTCCCAGCCTGAGAGATTGATCTCCCATCCTGAGAGATTAATCCCATCCTGAGTGATTGATCTCCCAGCCTGAGAGATTGATATCTCATCCTGAGCGATTGATTGACAGCCTTGAGCGATTGATCGCTCACAGCAGAATTGGCAAATTTGTTGCTGGACTAAAGTGCAGAAATGCGATGATCTCCCAGCCTGAGCGATTGATCTCCCAGCCTATAGATCAATCGACAGAATGCAGATTTTTTAAGAATTATCGATAGAACTCTCTGGACACCTTTTAGACCCAGTGATCAATCACTCAACCACTTGCGATTGATCGCCCAACTGCCCAGATGTCCAAATTGTAGTTTTTACAGTTGGCCTGTAACGCCCCGAGATTTTCGACTCTCGTGTATAACACGACGGCCGAATTCCCAAGTAATTTATGGAATAACTAATTTGTCAAATAATGAAATATAGCATTCAAGCACAATGGCGGAAACAATTATCATCTTATTCTATCAAACTTACTACCTCATCACCAATGTTTAAATAAGGGAACCAACCAATATCCATACTGATTAATTAAAATATTAAACCATGTCTTCTCTGGAAGACTTATTACAGTTTCCATAAATATAACCACTAATCAAAAGAAATGTCTAATAAATGAAAATATCAACTAAATTTCTCCAATATCGTCATCCGCCATGTGATCGTACGAACCATCGAACTCTTTTCCTTGAAAATTGGGTTCAATACTTGGATTTTTACCTGCATCATCTAAATTGTGTTTGGGATAGCGTTAAACGCTATCATAGTGGGGAATATTTCCTTCAAGACAATCAAGAATAATAATAACGGTACAGAGTAAACGTAAGCAGTATATTATCATTTAATCAAATCAAAACAACCAACTAAAAATCTTTGTTAATGCGATGCATGGAATGCATGCTCTGGCTAAGGCACCCTGGCTAGAATCACAATACATGAAGTGGGAGACTCCCTGTTACAACTTCATGCTAGCCACTAGTCACCAGAGGTTCCTGGGATGCACAAGCCCATAGTTTTGCCTGACCACGTGAGAAACGGGACGCTCATAGCCTAAATCTACACGTGACAATGTACGGGAGAAGTAGGACGCTCTAGCCTATTCTCAATTCCGAAACACCCACATGGAGCCAAGTGAATGCATGACTTTAGTTTCACCTTTATTTAAGTGTTTTCGCATACAACCGATTTAAATAAAACTCAGTGGTCACTATGGGGAGTCGCAAGCAACCCAGCATAGGCCGACAGCACGGGATTAGTGTCCATAGCACCAACCCCGGCTCATGAGAATTTGTATACCATTAATGTTTACTCATTGTCCCATTTTATGATTTCATCATGTCCCAAAAAGCCAATGTTGTACATCATGACCAAATTCATTAAAATACTCATCTAATGTAAATGGATCCAATCAAGCATCATGTACATGTAAGGATCCATTAACAAACAATCACTTCATTCTCTCAGTTAAGTCAAGATATATTCTTCCATCATGTACACCTCTCACGGGTTTCATCTCTCTACATTGAATAATTTTACCAACTTAAGGACAAAGAGTATACAATAATGGGATGTCTATATGATGATCTTATACACATATTTCATATCACAATATGAAAATCAATCTCACTTGTAATACATGGATTAAGAAAATAAGGGCATAAATTTCAAAAACATAATACAAATACACATGCTTCTTAGTAAAAAAATCTAAAAAAAGGAATCACATCATCATATAATGATATTCATTACAAATCCACATCAAACTTCATGTTATATGGATAAGTAATTCAAAACAAAACAACTTCACATGCCACAAAAGAAACTTATGAGAATCATGATATTATTAATGAAAGGCTTGAAGGAAAACCTCACCTTAGGATGGACTTAGAAGAAGAGGGTTGTAGAAGATCCTACCCGCTGGAAAAATATGAGAAAGAACTCTCTCTCTCTCTCTCTCTCTCTCTCTCTCTCTCTCTCTTCTCTCTTTTTTTAAGGCATGGAGGCTAGGGTTAGGAGACGGGTTTAGAGGTGCGTAGTAGAAATATGGAGAGGGATGTGCAAGCGAGGTCTTATGTAACAACCTCTTGAGGTGAGTTTCTCAAATCTCAATATTTGGATGATCTTTGATCAATTTCAATCCGTTCATCTTATCAAGCTCGAAGAGTAGAGTCAGAATACGTAAATTTCTTAATGATCCACATCTAGATTGACCGATCCTTGAAAATGGCCTAACGGGTGCTAAAATGGGCTAGATCTCAATTAACGGTCTACACTTGATGATCAAGGCCCAAATTTTGAAAAAATATGTAGTCATGATAGGCAAAAAATTGTACAAAGTTTAGTGGTTGATTGATGGTGAGAAATGCCTAGATTTGAAATTTCAACTTTTTGTGGAAAAGGAAGGGGCTGGCTTTGTGGTTCAACGGTGTAGGATTATAGATCGGGGTCCAAACTTTGTGTAAACTCGTAGTCATATGAGTATAATAAGTGGTCGAAATTTGAGAAGCGATTGATGGTAAAAAGTGGGTAAATTGAAAGGTTCATATTTAAAAAGAGTTGGTAACTCATTAATTTCTAAAACGGGATAACTTCGTGCATAAGAAAGATGCTTATCAAGGTGGGGCACTCAAATCACTCTATTGGTCCATAATAAAAACGATCTAAGTCACTCATATGAAGAGAAATATTTGACTACGACTAACCATCTACTTTCCTCACTCGATGGACATGAAAATCAAGGATTAAGGGGCTGATTTGACAATCGGATCACTTCTACTATGATTTAAGGGCTGAAATTTGATGTGTATGGTTAATATGTGCTCAAAAGCTTAAATCCAGTGTTTTGCGTGAAAGTGATCGTCAGAAACTATAATACTTAAAAATGGCATCTTAACTTAAGTTTAACTAATTGCATTTTCGTAATTATCTGAAAAGTGCGTGATTTTTTAAATCTGATCTTTCTACGATGTTTATGGGACCATTCTAAGTAACTTTTGTAAATGGTCCCCTATCAGATCTCCTACGGATATCCCGTTATTCACAAATCAACGGTAAATGTACGATAATTAATAAAAAAATAAATTAAAAATGAATTTTCAAAAATTTTCAAATAAATCTAGAAAATCTGGGGCGTTACAAACCACCCCCTTTAAAAACAAACTTCGTCCCTAAAGTTTCCTAAGCATCATCAATAAAAGATTGAGGGCAATCTCACTTCATGACTTCTCGCCTAACTTTCTGAACTATTCCGGGTTAGACGCGATCACAATCCACCCCCCTTAAAAATAAATTCGTACTCGACATCGATTTTTACAAGCTCCCCCAAATTTCTTTCCTATCATGCTTCCACTGCGCACTCTGATTCCTAGATGGTTCAGAATATATTGATTGGTCTCTCAAATCATTCAATCATCTAGCGCCCTAATATTTCTCAGGTTTGGGTAGGTGCTCTTATAGTCAAGGATCTAAGACGATTAGGGTTAGATAATTATCAAGGATGTCTGATCACTAACGAAATGACTGATCAAGAGTTTAAAAGATAGATCTGGGTTTGATTAGGTTGGCATGATTGGATGGTCACTTGAATGAGTGGATAAACAAGCGGATAACAAAGTGAATGAGATATCATCGACAGTTCTTTAATAGCTGAAAGTGCGATAGAAAGGTGAGGTTAGGGATACCGTATTCTAACTCTTTATAGGGTCTAAGTGGCTAAGCTTCTACGTCCTAGGGTCGTCTATACATCTATCTTATTTTAGTCATCCAAAGAAAACAATCACACACATTCCAAGAGAATACACAAAAGTCATCCAGTTAGAACAAGGATGCGATTTGTATTGTGTCGACATCATGGGTGAACAGTTCAAGTTGATTTGAATCCGATACTTAGATCTTCTACTCGCATTTGAGCATTGAGTTCATTAGTATCCATTCGAAATTCCGAGTGTCGACCCTCGGGATTTGAACGGGGATTCAATCCTTTACACAATATATTAGCTACGGTTCTGCCCTCCCGTGCGGCCGATTTAGTCTAACATTGTGGGGACTTTCATGTAGTCTGCAACAAAAAAATCAACGAAGATCACGTAAATTAAAATCCAACAATATAAAACATTAAAACTTTACGAGATCCTATTTACTTTCATTGTTAGACATGGTCGAAGATTTATATGAGGGATTGGTAAATGGCATTTTATGGTTACGATAATCTACTTTAAGTAAGAAGGTTGGGCCTAAAATTCATAGGGATGTATGAGCATACACTAGGGAATACTTCTAAGGGTGCCATCTTACGATAACTAAGCCTAAACAAGGGGTTCAGAGGTTTTCAAAGCTAAGGAACTAGGATAGTGTCTAATCTGGAACACAGGACTTATAAGCACTCTTAGAATTTTATCTCTTAAACTGAACATGTTTTTTGCCTGAAATTTGGAGGGTAATCTGAAGGTTAGGTGAAGAATCACCCAAATTTTTCTCAGAATAAAATTCCTATGGTAAGATATGATTCTGACATCTAAAAGTCTGAAAAACGTAACAATCCATCAGTTTCCAGCGCAAGATTTTCTCTACTAACAGAATTTTCATGATTTATCTAAATGTCGGATTGATCTGAAATTTTACGAAAGTGTTGGGTGATGAGTTAGAAATATGTATAAATTTTTTTAAAAATTTATCAATTCTAAAAATATAATTATTAGTGGTGATATTACCAAAGGGTTAGGAAATTTATCCTAACAAAAATAATTCAAAATAAAATAGTTATCCTTAAAATTTGAGGGAGATAAATCCCATGACTCAGTGTAACGCTGATCTAAATATGAGAAAATGATGAGAGCTCCAAAACTTCTAGAAAAAGTGAGAATCCAAATATGTCCATAGCTGGTTTTCCCATAGCTTTTATACCACTTGTTCGGAAAACCGACAGCGGAAGCGGAAGCCAAAATACGTAGAGCAATGTGAGATCAAACGAGAACACATGATGCAATCAAGCCACACATAATCATTCATCACAAGAGAATCAGAATTTACGTGGAAAAACCCCTCAACGGGTAAAAAACCACGGCACAAAGTGATCCACTATGAATAAACAAAAGATTACAAATATTGACAGCCCACAAGCAAGGAAAAAACAGAGAAAACCCAAGTTCTCTCTCCTACAAACACCTCTCCCCTCTCCTTAACGCAATTAGGAAACCTTGGACACCTTAAGATACCATCTAAGTCCAGATACATGCCATATATATAACAAGAATCCCGAAAATAGAAACATCTTACACACTACCGCGTAATGTGCAAGAAACCGGTGCATAGTTGACCGGTCGCACCTTGCACAGAAATAATCTAGGGGAAAAACACGAAACAAATCCATCACGCTGCCTCACTGCCGACCGATCGCCCAACCAGTTTGAGCCCACTACAGACCGGTTGGCCGACTGATCTGGGCACTCAAAAATTGTTTAGCCTTCCTTCGTGCATCTAGGCCATGCAGTCAGAACGGTCGCTCGACCGGTCTAAGCACCCAAACCGTGCACCATGTTTGAAGACTCTCCAACAATCTCCACCGAGGCTTCAAACGTTGAATCAACATCATCCTCACAACGTCATCTCATCTTCAATCATAGCTCAATCGCTTCTCTTGTCACCATCGACTCTAACCTTACAAATTCACGTCCTTTACCGCTCTTCTCATTTGGCCCTTGGGCACTTGCCACATATGAGCAACCATGGATCTCGCTGCCAATCCTGCTGCTCCACTGTGAATTGTGCTCCCGATCAACTTGTAAAGATGGCCACACCTCCGTGCCTTCATACACACGAGTGCCCCCTTTATCACTTCACAACAACAATCGAGACCGATAAACACGCACCCTTTTGCTTCGAGTGCACCAAGAGAAATCACATTCATCTTCATCTTAAGGATGTGCTTCACATCTTCCAGGACTCGTTCGATCCCATCGAACATCTTGATGCACACCGTACCAATACTCACCACCTTATGAGTGAATCCATCGCCCACAAATACCGATTCACCACCATACTCCTTAGATGTCGTGAATGAACTCCGGTCAGGACAAACATGACATGAAGCCCCTGAATCTAGGATCCCCTCACTACTGTGAGATCCCTTACCAGATACAGTTAGAACTTCACAAAGATTGCCACCGTCCTCTACGGTATTGCCTCTCTCTCCAGAAGAATTTTCATACCTCTCTTGCTTCAACCTAGGATTCTGACAATCCCCTCTCATGTGGCCCTCTTGACCATAATTCCAACACTTCACCTTAGCCTTCCCTTTGCCCTTTGCCTTAGATCTCGATTTCGAATATCCTCCATGCTTAGAACTTCTTCCCCTCATAACCAGTGCCTCTGTGGAATAACAAGAAGCCACGTCACCGTTTTTCTTTCTCATTGCCTTCGACTGGAGGGTTGAGATAACGATCTCAACGTTTATGGTTTCCCTCCCTGCGCATACAGAGTCTCTGAACGACTCATATGAATCTGGAAGAGAATTCAACAGGATGCATGCTTGATATTCATCCTTCATTGGTTCATAGATCTCCACTAACTTGCAAACCAGCCTATTGAACATGCTCAAGTGGTCCTTCACTTCCGTTCCCTCAGCCATCTTCAAGGTGAACAACTGCATCAACACATACATTCAATTCTCTAGAGACTTCTTGGCATAAACCTTCTCTAGCTTCGCCATTTTTTCAGCTGCAATCTTTTCCTTCATGACATGATAAAGAACATCATCTGTAAGGTTTAACAGGATTGAGGTTCTAGCCTTCTTATCGAGCGTCGTCCACTTATCATCTTTTATAGCCTCGGGTCGCTTTCCCAGAGCTTCATCAAGCCCTTGCTGAACAAGGAAGGATTTAACATTCACCTTCCATAATGCAAAGTTATTTTTCCTGGAGAACTTCTCTACCTCGAACCTTGTGCTTGATCCCATGTTCTTATCTCAGATCCGAATTCTACTCCACCCCAACTTTAGCTTTGATACCACTTGTTGGGAAAACCGGCAGTGGATGCAGACGCCGAAATGCGCAGAACAATGCGAGATCAAACGAAAACACACAATGCAATCAAGCCACATAGAAGTATTCACCACAAGAGAATCCAAATTTACATGGAAAAACCCTCCAACGAGTAAAAAACCACGGCACAAAGCGATCCACTATGAATAAACAGAAGATTATAGAGATTAACAGCCCACAAGCAAGGAAAAAACAGAGAAAACCCAAGTTCTCTCTCCCACAAACACCTCTCCCCTCTTCCTAACGCAATTAGGAAACCTTAGACAACTTAGGATGCCATATAAGTTTGGATACATGCCATATATATAGCAAGAATCCCGAAAATAGAAACATCTTACGCACTACCGCGTAATGCGCAAGAAACCGCGTGCACAGTCGATCGGTCGCACCTTGCACTGAAACAGTCCAGGGGAAAAACACGAAATAGATCCGTCACGCTGCGTCACTATCGACCAGTCGGAGCCCTCTGCAGACCAGACGACTGACCGGTCTGGGCACTCAAAAACTGTCCAGTATTCCTTCATGCATTTGGACCATGCAGTCAGATCGGTCGCCCGACCGGTCTGAGCACCCAAACCGTGCACCATGTTTGAAGACTCTCCAACAAAACACACCCAGCTCTGTGGGCCCGCCATGCTGTTTTTTGTCACATCTACTCCGTCGATCAGGAATGTTCCTCATTGCTAGGCCCTGGGCCAGAAACGAAGCATGATTTATAGACTACTCATGTGGGCCAGACCACAGGGAACAATAGGGATGGGATGGCATCCATAAGTTTGTCTATGGGGGTGAGCATGGTGTTTATCTTTCATCAAAGCCGTTCATCAGGCGTGAGTCACAAGGATGAAGGGAAGATGCAAAAATCAGCATGATCTAAAATCATATGGCCCAGTTTCCATGAACTTAGGTTTTGGGCACAAATTTTTACATTTTCCCATTGCTTTGGCTTATCTTCGTGTTTTACGTGTACGGTGAATGTAAGTGTTCTCAATGATGGACGGTGAGGATTTGGTGTTGTATACGATTCAGCTTAGTGGGTGCTACCCTTACCATGTGGGGGCCACCTTGATGAATTTGTTTCATATCAACACCGCTCATCCGTTTTTTAAGATCATTTAATAGCGTTATTACAAAACTAAAGAAGATCCAAGTAAGTATCTGGTGGACCGTGCCGCACGGTGTTTACTTCTCAAAATGATAACCTTAGGCAAGAAGATCTTTATTTTTTACTTGACCCCAAATTTGTCAAGAGTTATAGGAATGTCTTGTAACCCTAAGCAATTTGCTTACACATGAAATTAAATTAAAATGATATTCTAATCAGGTCATTGTTTGACTAGAAATGGACAATAAAAATGAATAATAGTCCATTAATAAGAGATTAAGATCTTCCAATCTATTTTATTTGGGACGATCGATGTATGACTCATAGCCAGTTGATCTCAATATTTTAACGGTTAAAGTGAGTTACAAGCGTGTTTCATACACAATTCTCACTTTATCAACATCAAAGAAGTCTTTTTTTCTTTTCTTTTCTTTTTTAGTTGAAGGCTGCAGACTGTATAAGAAATTTTAATTTAGGTGATTGCATGAGAGTAAGTTCTACTCTATTTTAGAACGACCCCATATACACGCCATCAAATTGGACAGCTGGCATGCATGTGCAAGACCAAAATACGTCCATCACCGTCTAGATTCCCGGGGGAGCGGATTAGGGAGACCCCGGTCCACCGAAGTGGGTGAAACCCCTGACTGTGAGGCTCTAAGTGATGTATTTTCCTTGAATCCACACCGTCCAGCCATTTTGAAAGCTCATTTTAGGGCATGGTACAAAAAATGAAGCGGACTTAAATCTTAGGTGGACCACACCACAGGAAACAGTCATGATTGAATCCTGACCATTAAAAACTTCATGGATTCCATTGAAATGTTTATTTTACATCCAACCTGTTGATAAGGTCACAAACACCTAGATGAATAGACCATACAAATATCATCTTGATCCAAAGCTTTTGTGGCCGACAAGAAGTTTTTAATGGTCAATCACCACTGTTTCCTGCACTATGGTCCATCTGGGATTGGAACTGTTTCGGTTTTTTGGATCATGCCCTAAAATGAGATTTCAATAGGGATGGAAGGTATATATGGATATAGTTACGTACATCACAGTGGGCCCCACAGTCAGGGATCCCACCTACCTCTCTGGATCCGGGATCTCACGCTCCCGGAATTCAGTCAGTCCACTCATCATCAGGTGAGCCATTGTTTGGTAAACGCTAGGTTGCATGTAGATCCATAGAGCAACCACTGCTTCACTCGGTAGTTCGAAACATTCCTAACCATCGCTCATTTTGGACACTCCCGGGAACTTTTGCTTCATCGTGGCCGTTGAATATTCTGCAAATTTTATTTACATGGGAACTCTCACCTGACATGCGTAGGTAACACCCGAGTCCTGACTTTACCTCTCCAACGAACATGGCCAGCTAAATTCAAACCCTGATTTTTCCTCTTGATCATGAGTGTATAAATGTTATGGGTGGGGCTAGGGAAGTGCATGGTTTCAAATGCTTTCAGAAAAAATTGGTCACCTAATTATGAAAGTGGGACACCTCAAAAACCATAATTTTGACGTCCAAAATTTCAACTCAGCTTAACAGGCAACTCGGCTGGATTGACTCTGAAACTTGACTCAAATCAACTAGTTATGTTATAACCAAGTAGGGAAGTGTTTGCAGTGTCTCGCCTGCTAGCGCAGCTGGAAGACGCCCCGGTGTTTCAAAAGCAAGTCTCAGGTTTGAGTGCTAAGGAGACACTAACCCACTGGTGGGTGGGTATGACTAACCATGTGAGTGTGTTGTGCAGCTAACAGGGTAAGTGCGTTGCATGATTAACAAGGGTAAGTGCGTTGCATGATTAACAGAAAAGAAAGTAGTTGGGAAGTGTTTGAAGTGATAACAGAGCTCTGGAATTAATATTATAACTAGTAGAAGGCATGGCTAGATAGTAATTCATACGTGCCACCACATGAATTTAGAGGCTTGTGAGGTTGTCAATTATTTTCTAAGGTACGGCGCACCTAATTGCTTAATTTTTTCAAAATCTAATCATTATTGTGTGACTCTCGGGATTTAAATGTATATTTTCTCACGTCCCATCTAAAAAAGGAAAAGCTAGAGACATTACATACATAGGATGCCCAATCGAGGCAGCTCTCACCAATGCTAAATTATGACACTTGTGGGAGATCTGAGCTTTCTATTAAGTGGGCTACACTCTTTAGATCTTCTAGCGTAAAAATCACTTCGTTTGAAACCTCTTACCATAATGGATGGGTGGAATAAAAATCAACCATTGACTTACTTTGTACATTGGGGTGATGGGGTCTGCCTAAAGAGTACAATTATTTGAATTTTTATTCAGAAGATCTCAACATTATCTCCAACCAGATAGGAAGGTGAGACCTTGCACATGTGTTCCATGTTATCGCGTGCCACTGCATGTGTATGAGCACGTCTTCACACATGTGGGACTAGCCAACTTCTAGATTTTTGAGATGGATAAAATATTTCAATGGTGATGCGAAATACTACACCAGAATAGATATTCTAATTATATAAGTCAAATGGTAACATCGGATCATCCTAATTTGGGTCACAACACAAATGATAGGGGCCACCTATTGAACGGCTTAGATCTTGCATAACCTTTTCACACGTATTGATTATCTTCCAGCATGTGCAAGGGCGAATTGCATGTTCCATGCAGACACTGCACAAAGAAAATGTAAGGCTCATTGTCTATGGCTCAAATTCTAACAAAATTTTTGAGGATACGCAGTCGTTCGAGATTAAAAAACTATTAAAGAAAAAAAAAAAAAAAAAAAGGGAAAAATCATCAAATTGACCATCCCCTGTTTTTTTTGGCATGGGCCCCATTCTGAAAATGGTCCAACAGTTGAACGGTAAGGATCTTGTACATATGTACCATGAGAACTTAAACCAATTGCTGGATGATTTACATATTAGAAGTCAAATATAGATTAATTGGTAAGAATGGGAAACGTTCAAATCATCCAATTAATAATGTACATGCAATAGCCGGTTCATGTCAGGACACATCAATCAGACCATCTTTTGTCCAAATGAGATAGAAATGGTCACCTAAATTCAGTGCAGAATTTATTGGGATTAGATTGTGTGCGGTCAGTGTGCATGCACCAGCATTAAGCTACACATTTATTCCCTTCACCAAGGGTGCCGGGATGCAGTTCCAGATGGCCACTATGTGGTGTGATTTGTTTTGCCCGCATTACCCTCTCAGAAATGGGCTCCAAACAAAGCAAGTTAGAAAGTTGTTCGGTGTAGTATATGCTTGAGCTTACTCATCTTGGGCCAATCAAATCCCACCACATGGCATCCGTCCCTCATCAAGTGCCTACTGTGATTGTGAATTCTAATAATGTGCTACCAATTTTAAATTGTTATATGTTCTTTAATGCGGATGCTAGTTGACTGTGGCAGGAAGTTTAAGTAGGGCCCACTTAGATTTTTGTGATAAATCCACTTTATTCATCAATTTCTCCAACTCTTGTAAGGATTCAATTTAAAAAACAAGGCAGATCTAAAACTCTAATGGATCACACTATAGCATTTAATTAACACACCTTCCTTTCTTATCTAAGAGGCTGAAAGTGTCTCGCCTGCTAGCCTAGCTGGAGGATGCGCTTCAACAATAGGTCTCATGTTCAAGTGCTAAGGAGACACATTTACCCCACTGATGGGTTGGTGCTTCATGTGACCAATCGTATGGGTGTGTTGCACAACTAACATGGTAGGTGCGTTGTGTGACTAACGAAAAAAGAAAAGAAAAAAGGATGAAAGCCAAGATACTATATTAATTAGAATATTAAAGTTTAATTGCCCCCAACTCTCTTTTCTTATTTATATTAATAAAAATCTCCAAAAATAAAATAATAGTCCTCAAGACTGCCCAATATATAATACCCTCACTCTAAGATGTATCACACGCATGGCTCATGTGTATGTTGATCTGAACTAGGCATCCTACATGCTCTAGCATTAGTTGGCACATGACCAAGAATTACTTTAGCTATCTTAGCCATCGAATAACAGGACCTCTTATTGAACGTGAGCTATTGTGGATTTTTGTATTGTAATATTCCTTTGTATGCCATTGATCAAAGGGCTAGGATCATCTGAACGTTATTACAGTGGAACCGAGGGCCATTTATTGTCAGAAATACCAAATGAACGGCTTCCATTTCGTCCATGTATGCCACTTTTGCAGAAATGGCATGCAGGCATGATGGAGTCCCTATAAAGGCACTCAATCGGCTCCCCCTGTGAATATACGAATTCGTCATGCCCTGCCATGTTTTTAATAACCCATAAATTGACATTTAAAGAAAAAAATATATTATAATTGTTACACCCCAAAATTTGAGTACCCAAATAGAATAATTTGATACTTGAATCCTAGACTTATGAGCTAATTTTTCTCATTTTTCATTTTTTTTTTCATTTTCTTTTTCGTAATCAAAATCACAAACTTCATATGATTCACATGTTAATAAACATATTACTATGAATACAATACAAGTCAAATTACAACACTCTGGTCTCACTTCAGAGATCTCATTATATTTTTTTTGTACATCAAATATAACTAGAAGGAAGAACTACAACCAGATATTCGGCTAGATCTTCATTTTGCTCCACTTCTTAGACTAATTCTTGTGCCCTACAAAATTATCTAAGTGGGGTGAGCATAAAAGATAATGTGGCTGATCTTCCCGTTCTTTGTAAATTCCAACTTTATTTTAACATTCTACATTAGTTTCAATTTTTCCTTATAGTTAAGGTTGATTTATACTATAGTATGTTGATGTCTTTAATTGAATATTGAGTTACCATATTTTTAGAATTTTCCATATGATCTTCACTTAGCACTAATAGTTGATTAGGAAATGTCAAGATTGTAACCGTTTAATTCAAAGTCATGTTCCAAATCTAAATCGTTTATGATGGGCCTTGCCGTGCATGTGGCAGGATTGTCAACGGCTACCTAGACCCACAGGTACATGTAGGATCCAACCTAGTTTAAATAATCTTAGGTCCAATTTTTGAACCCATTTTAAAAATAGGTCGGGTTCAGATTTCAATGCCTTACACCCATTAGGACTTTGGAGACAGACCCCTCACCATCAGCTAAAAGCTAGAAGAATATGAAAGAACTTAAAGGAAATGGGTAAATAAAGTAAAATGGTTGTCATCATGACCATGGAGAAGAAGCGCTCAAAATTGGTCATGATTAGATTGTAATTAGTGCAAGAAATTAAAGATCAAATGACTTTTGGTTTCCATTGCAATAAGTTTTGACTAATTGGCAAGACATAGAGAATAGGACAGGAAGCTAAATAGGAAATGTTGCAATTGAAAGGAAAATAATTAAAAGTATATGCCTAGAGGCGTGAGAAGCAAATAGAGATATTGAACGCTCTTTGAAAATGAAGATGATCGGATATCTCTGATTCTAACCCTGCTCTATTTAATTTAAGCTATTGAGAAACTAAACATTTTTCTCTCTTTTTCTCTTGGCCCACAATCTACTGGTCTTCCTCTCTCTTATCCTCCACTGTTCTCACCCCTCTCCCTTGTCCATTTGGTTAAGAGAGGAGGTCTATGTAAACAAAGAGTTGGTGGAAATCAAATTATCACCATCGTGGTTGATCTTGAATCACGAGGTCTTCCTCGATTGTTGTGTTCAAAAGAGTCGACTTTGGACACCAATGGGAACTGGATTCCTGCATGCGTACAATCTCCTATTTAGAGCTATATTTGCCACACATAAATATTCGGTGTCATGTGTTAGGCCTCAATTAGTGGATTGTGGCTCACAGGATAAATATTCTCGTTGACACAGTCACATTTATTTATTTTTAATATATATATATATATATATAAAGACTAAATCTTGAGGAAATGGAAGAGATCTCCGTTTGACCGGAATAGAGTCTTGAGTGCTTTCGAGTCAGCCAAGCGACCAGCTTCAGGTGCCAGTTTAGATGAATGGGAGTAATTCTTTTATCACTAGTGTGTCTACAATGACCACTGGCGCTAGTCCATAAAAAATAATTGTCTCACTTAGGGTGCATTTGGTACAATGAATAAAAAAAAAAGTATGAAATTAATTGAAGTACTAGATCCATTGTATATTAAATTTTATGTACTAATATGTGTTAGAATGCTTGTTTAGTAAATTATTTAAAAAAATTCTTGAACACTGAATTTAGTACTAAATCCAAAAAAATTTGTTTGGTAAAAATGGCTGAAATTTGACAACTTAACTTAACGGACCCATGTCCTAACATGGTCTAGAAAAATGGATGGACTGGATGGATTTCTCACAAACATCATAGAGGGCCCTCACCTAATACGGTCTAGAAAAATAGATGGACTAGATGGATTTCTCATAAAAATCATAGAGGGCCCCCACCTAACTTCCCGTAGCACGAAATTCCTGCTAAAGGTTTTCGCGGGCAATCCGCATCCCATTAGGGGTTACCAAGTAACACACATTAGTGGGTGTTGCCCTAACCGTGGGGCTCACCTTGCTGTATGTGTTGTACATCCATGCCATCCATTTGTTTTACAGCTCATTTTATGCCATGTTCCTGAAAATGAAGAAGATCCAAATCTGAAGTGGACCAAATAGTAGGGATTGAATGTCCACCATAAAAGTTTTGGATCAAGATGATATTTGTTTTTTTTTTTTTCATTTTTTCTTTTCTATTTTTTGTCCTTCATGATAAGTTGGTATTTGATTTTGTATTTTCCTTCATCTTGGTCTCTGTGCCCTTATCAACAGGTTGGACCACACCATCCATCCATTTTGTAGGCATTCAACCACCATTGTTTTCCTATGGTATGGTCTACCTAAGATTTGGATTTACTTCATTCTTTGGACCATGCCCTAGATTGACCTAGAAAAATTGATGGCAAGCTTGGAGTACAACACATAGATCGAGGAAGGCCCCACAATCATGGCAACGTACACTCACTACCGTGCTAGTCAGTAACACCTAAATTCCCTAGTGTAGAACCAATGCCAAGGTCGATTTGAGTTTAGGCCCCGCCATGATGTATGTGTGATTTATATTGGCATCATACATCCATTTTGTCAAATCATTTTATGGCATGAGCCTAGAAATGATGCAGATATAAGGCTCTAGTGTACCACACCAAAAGAAAAAAGAAAAAAAAAAGAAAAAGAAAGGTCCACCAAGAGGTTTTTAATGGTGAGTATTCAATCTCATTTGTTTCCTATGATATGATCCAACTTAGATTTGGATTAATTCGCTTCATTTTTAGGATCGTGCCCTTAGAATGATATGAAAGAGCTGATGGACAGCTTGAATATACAACATATAATTGAGGTGGGCCCACTGTCAGGAAAACACCCATTAACTTGTTACCTGTAGCAATTCATCTTGCATGGTACTTGGACTACATGCCATAGAACACGGCACCTACGTAGGCACCTATAGTGTTGACATGGCAAAGTTTTATTGGCTCCACTATGATGTATGTGTTCAATCCACACCGTCCATCCATTTTTTCATATCATTTAGGGCATGAGCAAAAAAATGAGATAGATCCAAAACTCAAGTGGACTACACCACGTAAAACAGTGGGGAATGAACACTACCAATGAAAACTTCTTAGAGGCCACCAAAGTTTTGGATCAAGCTGATATTTGTGTCTTCCCTTCATCCAGGTCCGTGTGACCTTATGAATAGGTCAGATGGAAAATAAACATCATGGTTGACCCTAGGAGGGTTTCAACGGTGGGTGTCATTATCCCATTACTTTATGTGGTAGGTATGGTTGGCTTGAGTTTTGGATCTGCCTCATTTTTTTAGTGGAGTCAATTCAGGCAACATCAGTTCGGCTGTTGACACATGTACTACCCTTGGATCAGTAATTGAGTTTAATTAAAAATTATTTTTAAGTGTGTAAAAGAAACATTCAAAATAACATATTAAGCGATTGAAATCTGATTTTAAGATTTCATGTTCTCAAAATTTCACGAAAAACAGACCACACTCTATGGGAAAAGGGTGGATTCATGTTCTCATGCGGTGAGACTCTTGTTCTGATGATTGGATTGGAATCTCCTCGTTTAAGATTCAGCCTACGCACAATCTCCCACTTTTTTCTGCCTTCTTATGATATCTTAAAGAAAACGTTCATGAGCTGACGTAGTTGTTTAGATTTTGCATACAAATTTTCTAGAATGTTTGCTAAGTACACACGCAAGAACATGTGCAATATAGCACATGTATGCTCGAGATTTCCATCAGGTGGGCCACACTGTTGGTTTTAGGTGTACTAGTCTGAGGAACAGGGGCGCGGATTTCCAGCCCAAGCCTTGCCTAGGAATTTTCTGCGCTGGGAACCAAGGTGGGGCCCACAGTGATGTTTTTCGATAAATCCACCCCGTTCATCCGTTTTGGGAGCTCATTTTAGGACATGGAAATAAAAATAAACCAGATCCAAGACTCAAGTGGGCCTCACTAAAGGAAAAGGTGGGTAGGTAAATTACTACCGTTGAAACCTCCCTGGGGTCCACAGTGATGTTTATATGACATCCATACCGTTCATAGCGTCACTACTACTGGGATGAACTGTAAAAACAAATATTATCCTGATTCGAAACTCGTGTGGCTCTACAAATATTTCAACTGTGGACGTCCAAATCTCATGTTTTCGGCCCACTTGAGTCTTGGATCCGGTTCATTTTTGTGTTCATATTCTAAAATGAGCTCCCAAAACGGATGGACAGTGTGGATTTATCAAAAAAATCACTGTGGGCCCACCTTGGTTCCCAGCGCAGGAAATTCTTGTGAAAGGCTAGGAAATCCGCCCCGAGGAACAGGGAAGGTAGGCCCCACCATATATAATAAATGGATATGTTTAGAAAATTTTCTTTTAAAACAAATCGATGGCTATAAAATTTAGTTTTAACTGTTTGATGAGCATGTGGTTAATCAAACCTCCACAGCGTTAGAATTGGACCGTTAGGTGGATTATTGTCTCATATTCTACCAACCAAAGGAAATTATATTTTCAAGAGAAAATCTTTAATACTATGGCGTATTGTGATGTTCTATACACATGCTCATAGAAATTGTGCAATTGGCATATCTGAAACTCAATCTAAGCTGTCCAAACAGTGGGCTCCACTTTATTTTGGTCGCAAGCTTAAAATTGAATTAAAATGATGTTCCAACTAGCTGATTGGTTGACCAATAATGGACGGTTAAAATGGATACAAAAATCCATTGCTCAGAGATAAATAATATACATCCAATCTAGCTATTTGATCCCCATATTTTGACCTTTAAATTGAGTTTTATATATATATATATATATATATATATATATATATATATATATATATATATATATATATATATATATATATATATATATACCACTTGTACAGTTCCCAAGTGCGTTTAAACCGTCTCGCAATGCTTTATTTTTTCTAATGTTTTCTTCGTTGAAAGCTGACGGTAGATGAAATTTTAATTTCAGTTGATGCAAGAGTAAGTTATGCTCTATGCACGCCATCAGATGTGGACAGCTGGAATGCATGTGCAAGATCAAATCCGTACATCAGTCGGGCCAACCGTCTAGATTCCCTAGATCAGCCTAGTTCACTCACCAGTCGGGCCTCCCTCCCTTTACAAAACACTTGGGCGGCTCATGGGCCCCTCTGTCCATCAATGTGGCGTAGCAAGCACTATCCTCTTCTCAAAAGTAGTCCTTAAATTTAAGGTAAGGAAAGAGAAATCTCCAATATCCATAAATACATTAATTTTAATATTGTATTTGACATGCTTATATTATATAAGAAAAGGAAACTCTAGATTTTTAATATGACAAGATATATGAATTCTTTTCATAGTAAAAATTAATAAAAATAGCTAGTAGAAAGTTTTTAATCATATTATAATTCATAAACAGCCCATAGACAACTAAAACAAAGAATCTGAGACCAAAAAGGGTCTCTTAAAACTCTAAAATGAGACAAAAGGAATTTATTAAAACTAGTAAAATTTTAATTTCAAATACCAGATTAAATGAATTTTACAAAGCTGTTTGAGTGGCAAAACTTTGAATAATTGGTCAAGCTGTAGAGCCATTTGATAGCTTTCCAACAATATCTTATACATGCGGAATGGATAATCAATCCCAAGGTCTTTTTTTTTGTTTTGTTTTAAAGCTAAAGTGAGCTTTGCCCTCCAGCTTGCCTAATTGGAGCCCCTCTAGTTAGAATTTGTATGATCCTTGCCCTCCATTGAATCATCCTTTACTTGTCTTATATCAAGCTCAAATCCCCATATGCTGGCCTTCATGCCCATCATGGTTTTTGGATTTGGCAACTCCTATCAAATTGTTGGGGTTGTTCCGACTCGCATGAGTCAAGGGTAAAGTGGTCCAGCTTGCCCACGTCAAATGTGTTGGGAGATCAGGAAGACTTGCATTGGCAAGTTGGATTAGCTGTGAGTATGAATAAATTTGAACAAATCAAAGCCATCAATCGATTCCGGCCATGTTTCACATATCATATACCTCCAATGAGCTACTCAAGGGACTTGCCCATTTTCTCCCATTTTGTGACTAAATGTTTTGTACATGTAGGGACTCGAGTAATTAAGTGTTTAGAGACTTGTAAAGAGTTATTGTAAGTGAGAGTAAAATAGGATAAAAACCTCTAGAATTCTCTAGTGGATTTTGAGAAATTATTATTGGTTATTTTAAAGTGGTGCTCCAGTATTTTTAGCAGTTATATGATCATTAAATAATTCATCCTGGCCATCCATGTAAAGATTTTAGGGGATTTTTTAGTTCTAAATAAGGAGTCGTTATTAATTATTGCCAACCTCAAGAAATTTTAAGCTTTAGAACTTTTCAGTAATATAAGGCATTCCTCTCTCTCTCTCTCTCTCTCTCTCTCTCTCAATGGATTGGTACACATACTTATGTTTCCGATATAGAGAGTGGCTGAATTGTCAACAGTCGGGATATAAGTCAGACCTAAAAATTGCTTCGCACAGCAGTTCATGGCAATCCGACCCATTGAAAGGGTGCATCCAGCTAAAATGCTCCAAGTAGAAGCACCCTAGCTCTGCCATGTATCAGACATGTACAAGATTCATTCAGACTTTTCATCCGATCGGGCCACATGTAGAAGGAGCTACCCAAAATCACACTGGCGGAATAATCCAAGCTCCCATTTCGATGCCAACCACAAAAGAATTTTCCAGCGAATGCAAGTCCGTGTCAACTTAGTCCATTGATTTTTCAAAAAGCAATCTGTGAGTGAGCTTTTAAGCCTATTTTGATAAGTGGGATATTAAACGGGTTTGCAAAAGTGCACCCAAATGGACAACACAAAAAGGGGCTTGGCTCAAAATGGCATTTAGGCATTAAACGACCCTTTTGAGAGTGCTTCCAGAGAGGCCCTAAAGGTATGGTGACTTCGTGCTAGAGACTTTGGATTATGCCTCTTTCGAAATGAAATATATTCTTTTCTCACATCCACATCTATAATAAAATAAAGCCATAGAGCTTTCTACATGTGACATCACTTCATCCATCAGCTGACCCTTCTCAACTCCACAATACAGCCCAAAAATCAACTTGATACTAACAAAGCTCAGGTATACATAAGATAGATTTTCATGGTGTGAGATCTTAGCTTTTCATAAGATGGCTTCTGCCTAAAAATCTGTCCATTTGAAACCTTTGGTGTACCACAAACGAATGGATTGCCGGGAAAATGTTTTTACCGTCTGTTTACTTTGGACTTTGTAGGCCATTGTGGACCACCTTCCCCTTAAATCCTTTTTTTAGTTGGAAGATAGAAACATTATTTCCAACCAGATGGAGGGCTGGAACCTTGCACACGAGTTCCATGTGAAGCGTGTGCCGGGCGTCTAGATAACAATGAACAGCCGTGTTGAATTACCAAATCTCTAATTCTGTGATATATAATGTATTTTGACAATGATTTAATGGACTACTCAAAAACATTATTTAATTATATGATGAGTGGGTTTGCTTGATTTTTGGGCCATCATCTCAAGAATCATGGGTCTTTGTGAATGACTCTGGGATGAATCGCATGCAAGTGTTCTTTTTTAGTGTGTATGGCCTTCATCTGACAAAAATGAATATCATCAGCATTTCTCTTCCATACAAGTGTGGCTAACATTCGATCATCTTAACTTGGGCCACAACGCATACATCATGGGGGCCACCTATTCAATGATTGTTGATATTGCACAAACTTTCTATGCATATTGACTATCTTCCAGCATGTGGGCCCACCAATTACATGGTTCCCTGCCACTACATAAAATGAATGCAAAAGGCTCACGTTCTACGGCTAAAATTCTAGCAAGCTTTTTGAGGGTTCACAGTCAAGTAGAAAAAGTAAAACTAATGGCCGACAATCGATGAGAAAAGTCCGTCAATTAATAGGTAAGCCAATTTGATCTTTTCTCTTTGGGGCGTAGGCCCTATTAAAATTACAGCCAATGGATGAACGGTCATGATCTTCTACAAATGTGACTTAAAAACTTAAATCAATTGGTTGATAGCCCAAAATAATTCTTCTTTGGATGGTAACTCGGGCATGGGAAACTTTCAAAACACCAATTATCGATGCACATGCATGTCTATGATAATCATGTATTTAGTGGTCCACCTCTTAGCCAGATGGAAGGGTCCTGCCACGTTGATGGACTTCTTCCATTGGCCATTGACTTGAGACTCAGGAACCTTTAATCAATGCTCTTACCTGGCTATGGACAATCCATGTGGGGGCACACCTATCAATAGACTGATCAAGTGATAGAAATAGTCACCTAAATTGGGTGCAGACTTTATTGGGAAAAGGTCATTTGTGCTCGGTCAGTGGGGCCCACATCTCCCACCATAAAAATGTGCTGGTACATGTGTGTACAATGCATGTGGTCACGTCTTTAGTGGGGTCCACCGTTATGCCCGATCACATTATCCAGCCCTTAGAAAAATCCAAATTGTTGATCAATTAGGCCTTCCTTAAAAAAAAATCTTACATGTGTGCACAGTGCACGTGGTCACATGGCCATATTATGCAAAATAGAACTTAAGAGTCCCACTATGCGAAATAGAACTTAAGAGTCCCACTCTCTCCGAAACAAGACGGGTAAGTGCACGAGAGATTCAGCCATCAGGAAGACTGATTAAATAGCCTTTCGGTTTCTTCAGCAGGTAGTATAAAAATTCTTCGAACATAAAAGTTGCCTTAAAATGCATTTTAAAATGGACTTTTGAAAATTTAATTTTCGAATACGTAAGAATTCACGCCAAGCGTCTAATGTGAGTACAAATTCTAAGTGCTCCATGGGCGCACTGAAGCTGCCTTTGTTATTTAGGATACATTAAGGACTTTAGCCATTGGGTCTTGGGTCATCATTTACTCATCCAAAAGGTTTATCTCGCCTAAGATGGTGGACAGCTTAAAACTAAAAGATATTACATTAGAATATTTCAACTCTACAACTTTTCTCTTTTCCTTTAAAAATGGACGGTCTTACTTTAACTTAGAAC
Source organism: Liriodendron chinense (assembly GCA_003013855.2). Taxonomy (NCBI): domain Eukaryota; kingdom Viridiplantae; phylum Streptophyta; class Magnoliopsida; order Magnoliales; family Magnoliaceae; genus Liriodendron; species Liriodendron chinense. Next base: position 41,874 of record PVNU02002376.1, on the reverse strand, counting down.
ACCTGGAGCCATGATGAGGCCCACCAAAAAAATGTTTTGGGTCGTTAAAAAAATAGCCCAAAGTAACAGCTAAAGTCCTGACATGCCTTATTCCCATAGGTGGGGATTTTCTTTAGTAGTCCTTTAAATAAGAGGCCAGTCTAAAAATATCAAAATGAGAATTTTAAAAAGATAATTAATGAAAAGTATTATCTGCCCATGAATGCACTGCATTTCTGGAGCCTGTGGATGTGTATGCCATGCACATGGCCCATGTGTATGATGATCAGTACTAGGCATCTTGTAGGCTTCATAATTAGTTGGCACGTGAGCAAAAATTGCTTTAAGTGGACAATCTTAACCATCTCATTGGTGGACCTCCTCTGGCTGATGCAAGCTATTGCTGATCTTCGAATTCTAGTGGTCATTTTCATGCTACCAGTTAAAAGGTTAGGATTTCGGATCAAGGATCATTTACTATCAGAAATACCAAATGAATGGCTTCGATTATGTCCACGTCAGCTGCATATGTTGAAATGACATGGAGGTATACAATTGGTTGTGCTCATGAATGTACGAAATATTCGTGTGTAAGATCGAAGAGATGATCCAGTGAGCTAAGGGCATGGTACTCATTTCAGGACTCGGAGGCATCAGGAGCACCCATAGAGACCGTCCATCAGGTCCAGGCAACTCATTTCAGGCTTCCTGGAATATATCATGCTGGTCATGTGACCGAAACCGTCCAGTCATTGGTGCTACCACATTGGAGCCTGTGAGCAGCTGAGTACCTGCCTGGAAAGAAAAAAACATGTGCTATTTGGTATACCAGCCATGACGTCACGAGGGTGGTTCAACTTGGGCCAGCTGTGAACCTGACTCAGATTATTTTTTAGTGTAGTTTTACTTTTGGTTTTAGCAAATGAGGTTTGGCCTTTAATGGGAGTTTCACCATCAAATATATATTTGGTAGAGAGCTCTTGGATCAGAGGATTTACATCAGGGATTTCATCGTAGAAAGAGTACCCATGCAATTCATCGCAGGTATAGTGGGTCTCGAATCCGGCCAGGCGGGACGTGTGAGGTTTTCCAGCGTTCCATAACCAATTCGGTCCAATTCAAACCATGACCACCGACTCCTAGCGTGGAGATAGAGTGGTGCCCGGTCATGGTCCGACCTTTCGTCTATTTAGCCAACTGTATGTCATGCGTGCTATCAGGCTATAAACAGAGGTTGGGGATCTAATGAGCTCTTTTTTACCTTGGGAATCAAGGACTTTTAAAGGTGCATCAATTCTACAGTCAAACAAAAAGAGATAAAAGATGGATGCGGGGATCACCAACCTAGCTAAGAACAGCAGGATGCTTCGTGGAGCAGTATGTTGATGAGTGAGGTAAAGACAATGCCGAGAACTACAGCTACAATCAACCTAGTTTATAAGCATAGGCAGATGGTTCTAAAGTTATTGTCTTCCTTCAGATCCGGCATGCTTGCATTGATGGAAGTGAATTATAGTTACTGGCTATAGCTAAGAGTCGGTACGACATGATCGAAGGGATGGACTGGACTAGATTAGACTAAGTTAAGATAAGCAGCATTGCGCTGGCTAATTGATAGTTGATTTAGGTTTCGTGGAGCAGTGTGTTGATGAGTGAGATAAAGGCAATGCCGAGAACTACAACTATAGTCAACCCAGTTTATGAGTGTAGGCGGACGGTTCCTAGAGTTACGATCTTCCTTCAGATCCAGCACGCAGGCGTTGATGAAAGTGAATTATAGCTATTGGCTACAGCTAAGAGTCGGTACAACATGATCGAAGGGACGGACTGGACTAGACTAGACTAGACTAAGTTAAGAAAAGCAGCGTTGAGCTGGCTGATTGATAGTTGATTTGGGTTTCATGGAGCAGCATGCTGATGAGTGAGGTAAAGAAAATGACGAGAGCTACAATTACAATCATCCCAGTTTATGAGCGTAGGCGGACGGTTCCTAGAGTTACGGTCTTCCTTCAGATCCGGCATGCAGGAGTTGATGGAAGTGAATTACAACTACTAGCTATAGCTAAGAGTCAGTACAGTATGATCGAAGGGACGGATTGAACTACACTAGACGAAGTTAAGATAAGCAGCGTTGCGCTGGCTGATTGATGGTTGATTTGGGTTTGATCGTGTATATTTATGTGTCCTGGATCTTGAATTTAATTATGTTATTTATAGCCTTCCATGGAGAGGTATGAGAATAATCGCTTGCCCACATGGTGCCTTCTTGTGTAACCCACTAGGAAAGAGCAGTTATCTCTTCTTGATTGTAGGTTTTCCCTTATCGAATGCCCAAAACGTGCTTCAGTGCTAACGTAACCCCTAACGGTTACTCGTCCTTATCCAAAAATAGCATAAATACAAAGCTTCTTGAAGATGTGATCCGTCCTTTGTATATCTAGTGCATGCCGTAAAGATGTCAAATACGTCATGTGGCTCAATCTGCGCCATTGATCTGGTTCTGCCAAATTCTGGTATGAACACTGCCCTCTCACATTTCTTGTCATTTGACAAAGAATTGTGAGAAACGTGAACTTGCTTTCAGTCTTCTACCATGCGATGTAATTTTTGCTCATTTAAACTTTCAAACGGTTTCTCTATCATTTCATTCCTTCTATAGATTAGCCACGTGTCACCCGGAGAGGATATCGTTGTATCCTTGCAGCAACCTTTTGTCTCGAAGATCACTCCTGTCATCATTTGGCAATTAATGTTGCGCATGTGGTAAAAGCCATATATCTTTCGGTTTTTCTTTCCTTTCATTTTTCATGATTTCAACTTCCCGAAGCCCTAAACTTCTTTTTTTTTCTTACCATTTCCTTCTGCCTGTATTCATGGCTCCTAAGAAACCTGCAACTTCGTCTTCTACTTCCCTTCTTCTAACTCTGGTGGAACCACTCTGTGAATCAACTCTATTGGAGGTAATTTTTTAATCTAACTTTTATTCTAAAGTCTATTTATGTCATGCACGTCCTCTTAATGCTTCTTTAGATCTCTCAGATATGTTTCCACATTTTCTGACCGATAAGAAGGAAAATTTCTTATTTGTCCATAACTCGATCTTTTGATTGGACTTATTGGGATCTCGATGAATCTTTTAGATTATGGCCTAAACATTGCAAAAAATGGGTCGAATGGTATCAATAAGTCAAGCCTGCGTACATACAGATGTGGGATGCGCTATGTATTACAACTTACATTCACATGTCCACCTGTCACATAAAACCTAATCTGGGTCTTCTCATTACTACTACATATTTTTCGGAGTCGTAGCACTAACTCTTTTCATTTCAAAGGTGGTCTAATGAGTTCGAATATTATGAACGCATATTCCCCGACAAGTCTACCTTCGATCGGCTTTAAATTTTACCTAGGCTATCACCCTTACGATCTTGATCACCCTTCTTTCAATCATTTCAATATCCACAGCTCCTATGTTCCTTTCATGAAGAAGAAAGCAAAAACCGAAGGTGAAGTTTCCCATTAAGAACATTACTCATTCTTTTTATATGGATTTGTCTATTCTTCTGTTGTATGTCCCTTCAATCAAATAAGGAATACACTAGTTCGGTTGAAGCCTTAACATCTGGCCATTAGATAATGTTAGCTTTGCTTCTTCTTTCTCATTTTTATCAAGGTCTTCATGGCCTTTAATATGAAGGTCCTCATCTAGTTGGAGGCCCTTTTTGGTTGTTCCAACTCTAATTCTCTGAGTATTTTCCTAGCCTCAATGAAGAAACCACCAAGCCCATGGATCAATTCTCTTCTTATGGAATGTGTAGGATTTTTGTTTCTGTTAAATCCTATACTTTTGGAGAGTGTCTTGAGTTCTTTCATTCACTTCCATTTGATCGCCATGACCACAAATTTTGTCCCTTCCTGAGAATACATATCTGTCTTAACTAGTTTACCAACTGACATTTTGATGCAACCAATTCAACAATGGTAAAAAATAAAATCCAGGCTAGTTACCTGATAGTCCGAAACATACCGATCGATGGTACTAAGACAAACAAAGGAAAAACATGCCAAGAACGACATAGAGTTTTACTCCCCCAATCTCTTCGCTCGTCAACTTAGGTTCGGCCAAACCATCCCATTACCATTATGCCAGAATTCTCTCAACCAACCTCCCTATGAGCGCACCCACATTAAACAGTCTGATGATATTCGGTCCATCCTCGAGAAATATTGTACGGCGAGCCAATCATTTACCCTATTTGTTCTTCCTAGAGGTCCTTAGGCAGACTCCTTGAAACAATGGCGGGAGACTTAATATGGAAATCATTGGACTTTTTCTCTCCAAAAAGCAATTAAAAGACTTTTGCCTATTCCCTTAGCTCTTAAAGACAAATCATCCAAAGCATTAACGTCCACTCCTTCAGCCTCTCGAAAAAGAGAATATCGGCCATATATTCAACAAGCTTTACGAGATCGTGAGTAGCTCTAAGTCAAGTGTTAGGAAAAGGATGAGAAATCTCTACCTTTATTTGATAAAGAGTTTCTATCATTCCCTAAAGACAAGTTTGCACTATCTAAATCTCTTTCCTATCCTAGGGTGATGTGCATTGGCTACAGTCTTCGTGACAACTCCACGACTTTTGTTATTTCCCTAGGTATGTATCTGCATGGTTGTTACACCCTCTATTTTTATAGTTTTGTTTTTTCTTCTTACAACTTCTTCCTTTTTTATTAAATCCATCAATCAATAAAGGAGGCTAAATTAAAGAGGATTCAACTGAGAGTTCTATCAAGAGCGATGAGTCTCCAGAAGCTGAGGAACAAGTTCAGGTTCCAACTATGAAAATAACTAGAGGTGAGAGGTTGAACGACACTTCAGTCGGGGCTATAGATTCGATAGTGATTATTGGGACAGATAGTCCGGCGAGAATTCAAATTCTTGTCAAAGAAAAGGAGACCAACCCCGTTCTTCTTATTCGGCATCTGTGATCGGCTCTCCCGGAAGTTGCGTCTACCGAACCTTCATTGCACTCTTCTCCAACGTAAAGATCTTCTTGTTTGGGAAGTAGAGAGCAAGGTGATGTCCTTGTCAAAGCTAAGGATCCAAGCCATGTCCTTGATACATTAGATCCCTTAATTTAAGAATTGACGACCTCCATTGATTCGGCCGAGAGAGTAAAGCCTCATTCAGCCATCGTTGAACCTACCATTTCAATGAATGTGCCGACAGATACTCTTGCTCATGTCATTGCTGATTTTGAGAGAACAATCGCTATGTACCAACCTTCTATCTATCCTTTTGCTACCACTACTGAGTTGCCACGAGTTGGAGAATCGACCAATCCTCTAAAGAAAATGAATCAAGATCGTCTGCTTCATATCTTGGCCAATTTGAATGAATTGCATTCCTTGATTCGCAACTCTTAGGTACAAGTCCTATGGTGGTCGACACTTCTCAAGTTTCCACACCTTGTATTGATCTTCAGTCAGAGCTCAACCAACTGAAGACATATGTAGAAGTATTGTTGACTTTTGACCTCTTTAAGCTTGTCAACAATAGTCGATTAGGGACCTTAGGCTACAATGTTGCTTGATTGGAATCTTTGGGATCTTCCTGCTCTATCACTCCCGAGCAGATTAATTCACTGAAGCAGATCTTGGTGATTGTTCATACCTATAAAAGTGTCAAGGATGAGATAAGCTGAGCTGAATTTTCTCTACGTCCTCACCAACAACTCATCTCAAGTGTCAATATAACTCTGCTGAAGAATTGGAGGGTCAACAAAACATAAAACAATATAATATATGAAATATGTAAAAATATAAAGAGAAGATATTAAAAGTCTTTCGGCTCAAGTTCTCAAAGCTTAACTAGGCCAGCATCGCTCAACTCGATCATTTATCTCTCCACCGAGCTCTACTTAGATATCCTAAGCTCTGCAACTCCACCTACCTGCATCACTTTTGTTTGTTTTTCGAATTTAAGTCATGAATGACCAACTTAGTGAGAAATCCCTCTAAGACGAAACAATTGACATATTAATCAAGTATAGTTTCAGGCATAATGTTGAACTCCAATTTATACATGATATAGCCCATTACATCACATTATATGCATGGTTTGCATGTTTAAAAGGCCCATCTAATGCATGTTTTGTGATTGTAGGAATGAGAGCGACTTCACTCAATTGGAGGCCAAAAAGTGCAGATTTAGGAGCCTTTGAATGAAGGCCCAAGGAGGACCAAAGAAGGAAGAAGAAAGAGGGAGGAAAGAGAAGAAAGAAAAGAAGAAAATGAAGAAAAAGAACAAGGACCGACCGGTCCTAACCGGTCGGCTGACCTACCGGCCACCTTAAAGCCCACTGGACAAAGGACCAGTTGGTCCGACCGGTCCTGACCAGTCGGCCAACGGGTTAGCCATGCTACTGTACTCCCTGGATGAAGGACCAATCTGGTCTGACCGGTCAAGACCGGTCGGCCAACCCAGTCCGACCGGCCGTGACCGATCGGCCATGCATTAAAACAACAAGTTTCTAAATCGGGATTCGATTTTCTCTGAGCAAGTGTGTAACCTTACGCAAGTTCTGGAAGATTCCGACGCAACAGAGCTTCCCCACTATAAAAGGACACTTAGGGTCTCTTCCTAGGGCATCATTGAAGCTGAGAAACTTCGTGGGAGAGGAAGGAAGCCGTCGTGGAGCGTTTCCAACCCTCCAAACTCTGAGTTTTTATGTTTTCTAGTTTTCTTTTATGAGTTCTAATTGTAGTATGACAATGCTCGGATAGAATCTCTTAGCTAAGGTTGAGAGGTGAAGCTTGTAGCTAATTTCATGTTTGATTCAATTTAATTCAAGTAGCTTTACTTCAAGTTCGAATTTTGAATGTTCTAGTTCTTAAAGTTGATATTTTTAGAAGTTTTATGAGAGTTCATGTGCTCTGGACATGGATTCCTTGCAATTCTCTGAGATTATCATGTTTTGCTTTATTAGATTCGAATTATGGTAACCCTTGAGCATGTCATAGTCCATAGGCATAGCTATTACTCTGAAGGCTAGGATTTCGAATTCTATATGTAGTTGAATGGGACTAGAACTTGGAAGTTCAACTTAAGTGGGATTGAATGTGCTTTAATGCTTTATCTTCCAACTATATGAGAGATAGGACTTCAAATCTAGTTGAGTTTTATGCTTGAATTGATTGGATTGACATGGGATTACTACAAGTGGATCCTTGAAAGCCTTAGTGCCTTTAATTACTGTTTTTCTTAAGTTACTAGTTTTAGTATAATTCTCTCAATTTAACCTTTAAAACTGTTACAATCCTAGTTGCTGGAATAATCTAGAAGTTGTTCTAATTCCCTGTGGATCGACCTCGGTCTTACCGAGATTTATTACTACATCGCAGCCTTACACTTGAGGCCAGCGAACACATAAGGCATACAAACAATCACAATCCAAAATGCATCTTATTACATATATTAATGCATGAATGCTCATCACACTGGAGATGCACATCCGGTTGGCTTTTGGGGGTAGCCACCAACAAAAATTCCTTTAGGTGCATGCATCAACAATTACTACCCACCCACAGTAGTAGTGGTTAGGAACCATCGAACATACACAATTATACGTGCTACCACAATATCTAACCACAAATGAGATGTTCGAACAGTGGACTTGAAGCCAACGAAAGTAAATTGAGTACATGCTACCACAACATCTAGCCACCCAATAATGCCATTAAAGGGTTGCTCATACAATACACTAGCCGCAACAAAAATACCTCTAGTACATACATCAACAATGACTAAGCACTCGATAGTGCCCACGTGCCATGAATGCATGATTAATCCAACCTTTATTAATTTGATTCTCAAATAGCCCATTTATACAAAGCCTCTATAACTAATAGCCAACTTTGATCTAATGACTAGACCTTACCATCATAAATCCATACATAATCCAAACAAAGCCAACAAGGAATAAATGGGACTCCACCCAAACAAGCCAACAAGGCACAGTAATATATGAAGATGGGAGACCTCAACTAAATTCCATTTAATCTAAAACACAAGGTGGCCAATGGTTGAGGTACCTAAATCAAATATGCGTCATAACCACACGGTCATAATTTTGACATTCCTTTCCAACATAAATAGTATCACGCATGATGGCATAAATGGGGCAATCCAAACTTCGGATCCCACCTAACAATTTCACATAGTTCCACAAATTTCACAAGGGACTTTGATTGCCATACTTACAAATTTAAGTATTCAACATGCACACACATATATCTTACACTAAGCATGTTATAATTCATATTCATATGTATTCTATGAGGAAAGTATCATATTCAAGTCTTTGATTATTTTAAGGAGTGTGCGTGTGTGAATCGATTTATGAAAAAAGCCTAGGCATGTTATGTAATCATATTCAAAGTTCTAAACATGTTATGGATTCTAACAAATCATATACTAGAGCTAACCACGTTATGCAATTATGTATAGGATTCTAAACATGATGTACATTCTAACATGAAGCTAAGCATGTTATGGTTTTTAGTAAATCATCCTGGACTTACTGCACGTGAGGTAGAGTCTAAGGATTATCACATGATTTAAGGGTTAACTAACACAATTATTCAAAGATTGAGACTATCACTAAACTAAAAATGTCGAAGGAAAGCTTAAAGGGTAGAACTCACTTTAGAATCTGAATCTTTCGGTTCCGATGCAGTCTAGGCATAGAGAATTTGGGAGAAAAGCTTCAAATCTCTTTGTTCTCCTCCTACTATTGAAGTTGATTAAATAACTCTCTTAGGGGATCTGGAATTTGAACGGGATTAACGAATGAGTCTTATGAACATAGGGTTACAACGATGTTTCCCACAACTAGTTGGGTGTATACCATTTTAACAATTGAAATTTAATCTCAGTTTAGACATTGGCAACAACTATGGATCAAATGGGCCACATGATGGTTGTTTCATATTCGTAATCGATGGTTATATATAAAGCTATGGTTGGTGACAGTTTGACGGGGAAGATGATGCTCAACAATGGTAGAATCTCATCTACTACTTTCTTCGTGTCATCACTTCTAGACAATCCAAATAGACTTTAAAAAACTTGTGATCCAAGAATTTCGAAGCTCCAATGAGATTTTTCTAGTGGGTTTATGCGTAGACAATTTCGGTCGGCAACTCGTTGTCGTGAGAATTTTGAAAGAACACCGATCAAACTTTGGTTTTCTTATATTATGTTCGAATTCTAAGATTTGCATCATGTTACTTTGGACGATATGGATTACATTCGGTTTCCTATCATGGTTTCTAAATCTGTTTGAAAACAGTTAAGAAGGAGAAGGTTTCTTCGAGTTCCTGGTAAACATGGATCTATGTCATCCAACTTCAAACGATTGATATTCTTTTAGAGAATGATCTAAATTGATAAGAGAATCCCTCTTGAATTTGTAGAGGAGGATCCCTCTCCTGCTTTAAGAGAAAAATAGAAACTTACTATTTTGAATACAGTGGTGCATTGTTTATGTTGGGACCCAATTTCATCATGCACATGGTTGCCTCCTTTGCACATGCAGATATGGACAGTGATGATTTGCATGAATGGCTAGGATCTGTCAAACTTGGTTCTTCGAGATCACAACTATACCCGATTTTCGAAAGAGAGAAAACAGGAATGGATGTCTTCTTATGCTGGTGGAAAATTGATGTCCTGGGTTTTCTGGTCCTCTATGCATGAACACGTGCAGCTAATTTCATCCTTTATTCACATGAATACACGGGCTAGATTGGTCGAGGCTAATTAATGGTCACGATACTCAATGCCCACCAATGATTCAATTTTTTTATTGTTAAAAACCAACTCTAAATCAATCTTATTCATTGGATGTTTAAATGAGGTTCACATTGGAATTAACAGTCAAATGGTCCTAAAATTATAATTTAAGTGGCCCACGGGATCTTCAGGGGATCTGGTATAAATGTTTGGTTAATATCTTAGATTAATGGTCAGATCATAATTCATTAAAGGACAATGCGTAGTGTAGGATAAGCATGCAGTTACTGATCTTCTTTTGGATTTTAGAAAGTACATGATTCATGAGATTCTTCCTAAATAAGTTGAGGCCTCCAGGTTTTAGTTCAGACATAGCTTGATGTGAGAAATAATTTGTTAAAGTCGTTAAGGATCACCAGTAAATCGTAATGATGTTCTTTCACTGGCTTTTAAGCGGGTCATCTAATAGATATGATTCATAATTTGATGGATGATGGATCTTATGATTTAGGTATCGAATTTAAATATGTACCATTCAGTTGTGATGATTAAGTATTATCTGAAATTTTATCGTGATCGGGTTCTTAGAAATAGATTTTCTGAGATTCAGTGTCGAGTATACACGTATACACCATGGAAAGCTTATGACAATCTATGATACATATAGAGACAATGTCATCTAGACGCTTAAGTTTTAATTGAATTCCAAAAACAAGCTTGTTTTTTTAAATCGTTTCCTAAAACCAGCTTAAGGTTCTTACCATTAGTCAAAAAACCACATACCACCTCACACTGTTAGGCATTCGGTACTATAATTTTGAAAAGACATTTTTACCCTTTATAAGGATACATCTCTCTCCGCCAGACATACGTCTCTTGTTGAACCTCCAATTCATACATGTTCTAGCCCATTACATCACATTATATACATGGTTTGCATGTTTAAAAGACCCTTCCAATGCATGTTTTGTAATTGTAGGAATGAGAGCGACTTCGCCCAATTGGTGACCAAAAAGATCCATTTAGAGCCCTTGGATGAAGACTTAAGGAGGGCCAAAGAACAAAGAAGAAAGCAAGGAAAGAAGTAAAGAGAGGAGAGAAGAAGAAAAAGAAGAGAAATAGAGGTCCGACCAGTCATGACCGGTTGGCGAAGGGAGCCACGACTGCTCCTCCTCTTTGGAAAGCTGGACCAAGGACCAGTTTGGTCTAACTGGTCAAGACCGGTCAGCCATAAGGTTGGGCCCCTCTTTGTACCCCCTAGACTCTTAACAGACAAGTCCGACCGGTCGTGACCGATCAGCCAGCCCAGTCCAACTGGTCATGACCGGTCGCCTATGCATAAACAGAGCTTTCTAATTGGAGATCCGATTTTTTCTACGCAAGTACGTAAAGGCTATGCACTTCGGGAGATTTTTGAGGTAGTAGAGCCTCCCCACTATAAAAGGACACCTAGGGTCTCTCCCTAGGGAATCATAGAAGCTGAGGGAGTTCGTGGGAGGTGAAGGAAGCCATCGTGGAGCATCTGCAACTCTCTCGAATCCGTGATTTTATGCTTTTTAGTCTTTTTAATTGAGTTCTAGCTGTAGTATGACAATGCTCGGCTAGAACCTCTTAGATAGGACTGGGAGGTGAAGCTTGTAGTTAATTTCATGTTTAATTCAGTTTAATTCAAGTACTTTTACTTTAAGTTTGAATTTTGAATGTTCTAGTTCATATGAAGTTGATATTTTTAGAAGTTTTATGAGAGTTCATGTGCTTCGGACATGGATTCCTTGCAATTCTCTGAGATTATCATATTTTGCTTGATTAGATTCGAATTATGGTAACCCTTGAGCATGGCATAGTCCATAGGCATGGTTGTTACTCCGAAGGCTATGATTTCGAATGCTATGTGATTGAATGGGACTAGAACTTGGAAGTTCAACTTAAGTGGGATTAAATGTGTTTAATGCTTTATCTTACAGCTAGATGAGAGATAGAACTTCAAATCTAGTTGTGCTTTATGCTTGGATTGATTGGATTGACATGGGATTGTTACAAGTGGATCCTTCAAAGCCTTAGTTCCTTTAAATACTGATTTTCCTAAATTATTATTTAAGTTAGTTCTCTCAATTGAATCTCTTAATTATTTCAATCCTAGTTGCTGGAATAGTTTAGAATTGGTTTCCTAATTCCTTGTGGATCGACCTCGGTCTTACCGAGATTTATTACTACATCGCAGCTTTGCACTTGAGGCTAGCGAACAAGTTTTTGGCGCCGTTGCCGGGGAATTTAGATAACGGTTCTAGATTGTTTTACTGGCTGTAGAAGTAAAAGTAGATATATTTTTTTTATTTCCTAGGACTAACAAATTGTTTTGCCTTGTAGGACTTCTTCTCTAAGTTTAAGTGAATCGGGTAATATCCTTCTAACTTAGTGCTTTTCGCATATTTTCAATTTTTTGAGTTTGATTAATTTCAGATTTTAGGACTTATGATTAGTTTAGATTTTGGATTGTATGGTTTATGTCCTATTGGGAACGTGACCACAAAAATCATCTCAAATCCGAAGGTGGTTTAGTTTGACCACTCTCTGTTCATAGATGAGTCCGAAAATCTGTTGAACATCGTGAAAATTTGGGAAGTATGGATCAAATTCCATTAGGAAATCCCCCCACTCCCCTACTCCAACTACAAATGAAAATCAAGAGGGAGTAGGAGAGAATGAGGTACACAATGTTCCTCCAATGAAATCTTTACGGGATTACCTACAACCGGCCAGTGCAACTACACCCTCGTGCGTGGTCTTACCACCAACCGGGGAAAACATTGATATAAAGCTGGGAGTAATTCAACTCATACCAAAGTTCCATGGGCTAGACTCTGAGAGCCCATACCTACACTTAAAGGAGTTTGAAAAAGTGGTAGCTACTTTGCAATACACTAATGTTTCAGAAGATACTATTAAACTTAAACTTTTTTCTTTCTCATTGAAAGAAAGAGCCAAGACTTGGCTTCACTCTCTTAGACCACACTCGATAGGGTCATGGAACGAGATGACCTGGGAATTCTTGAAAAAGTTCTTCCCAGCTCACAAAACAAACACCCTTCGAAGAGCCATAATGAATTTTTCGGCTAAAGAGAGTGCATCATTCTTCCAATGTTGGGAATGGTTTAAGGACCTCCTACTTGCTTGCCCACATCACGGCTATGAAAGTTGGTGAATCATAAACTTCTTCAATGATGGATTAAGTTCCAATATGCGCCAATTTGTAGAGATGATGTGCAATGGCGAGTTTATGAGCAAAAATCCAGATGAAGCTTGGAGTTATTTGGATATGTTAGCTGAAAATGCCCAATCATGGGATACCTCAGACAAATCTAATAACCCAAGCCTACTCAAGAAAAAGAGAACGGAGGGATTTATATCCTCAAGGAGGAAGATGATGTGAATGCAAGGCTATCTAGCCTCACAAGAAAGATCGAGGCCATGGAACTTAGTAAGAGTGGAGTTTCAAAGTCTAAGGAAGCTATTGAGAACACGTGTGAGATTTGTTTCACTAATATACATGCTACGCAAGATTGTCCTACAATTTCTGCGTTTCAAGAGGTTTTACAAGAACATGTGAATGCCACATATGGTTATCAACAGCCTTTTAATGGACTGGTGGGTAACACGTACAACTCTACTTGGAAGAACCACCCAAATTTCAGTTAGAAGAATGCTCCCCACGGGCAATCCTACCAACTCCTAAGGAGGCCACCCATGCAAAATATGGCCCCACCTCAATTCTCAATGGAGGATATTTTAAAGGCGTTTATGCAAGGGCAAACGCAAATCAATCAATCGAATCAACAAATGTTCCAAGAGCTTAAAGTCTCGGTTGATGAGATTAAGGGACGCTTGAATGCTAGGGAAGGGACCTTTCCGGCCCAACCTCAGCCCAATCCGAAGTAAGTGCCTGATGTAAGCATTCCTAATCTCTCCAACCAACATATGGAGCAAGCCAAATCCGTCACCACTCTTAGAAGTGGTAAACAAATTGACAAAACTATTTCGGTGAAGGCTGACAAGCCTAATGATCCGGTAAATTCTGAGGATGAGGACGGATTCAACTTAGCCACACAAGAAACGGAACGCATTTAAAAGCCCGTAGCACCATTCCTTCAAGATTGGTTGCTCCAAAATCTCTCCCAAACTCTCATGACATTTTAGAGATTTTCAGACAAGTCAAGATCAACATTTCATTGCTTGATGTCATCAAACAAATCCCCTTTTATGCCAAGTTTCTAAAGGACCTATGCACAACTAAACGCAAATATAATGTGCAGCAAAAGGCCTTCTTAAATGAGCAAGTGAGTGGCATTCTTACTCAAAAGACCCCCTCCAAAATTTAAAGATCCCGGTAGTCCCACAATCTCATATATCATTGGAGACTACCAGATTGAACGTGCATTGCTGGACTTGAGGGTAAGCGTAAACTTGATCCCATACTTGGTATATGAGCAATTGGGTCTTGGTGAATTAAAACCCACCAAAACCATATTGCAACTCGCTGATAGATCCATCCGTATACCGAGAGGGATAGTTGAGGATGTTCTAGTCCAAGTTGACAAATTCTACTACCCGGTGGATTTTATCGTCTTGGACACACAACTAGTTATATAGATGCTAGCACTCAAATATCGGTAATTTTAGGCTGCCTGTTCCTTACTACATCAAACACAATTATAAATTGCCAGAATGGGGTGATGCAATTATCTTTTAGAAACATGACATTAGAGGTGAATGTGTTCCACTTGGGCAAAAGCCATAGGGATGTTGATGATGACGAGCTCTTCAAGGTAAAGATGCTCGAATCTTTTGAAGAAGAAGAGCTCCTCCAACTTGAACTACAAGAAAGCTTAGAGACATGCTTGGCACATTTCGAAGATTCCAAAGACCCCATTATTAGTGAAATGTGCAAGCGATGAATATTGAGAAACCGATAATTGGTACTAGCCGGTGGAGGCCCCATTTTAAAAGATTGCCACCAACCACATCAAGGCCTCTACCGTCTAACATCAAACCACCGAAATTTAACCTTAAACCATTGCCATCCGAGCTTAAATATGTATATTTGGGTCAAGAAGAAACATTTTTGGTTGTCATCGCCTCTCACCTAGGGAAAGACCAAGAGCTCAAGTTGATTGAGCTACTCAAAGAACATAGGGGAGCCATAGGTTGGACAATTGCGGACCTCAAGGGGATAGACTCTTCGGTTTGTACTCACCGTATACATCTCGAAAAAAAATGCGAAAACGACTAGACAACCTTAAAGAAGGCTAAATCCAAACATGATGGAGGTTATCAAACCCGAGGTGTTAAAGCTACTAGATGTGGGTATCATCTACCCCATCTCAGATAGCCAATGGGTGAGTCCTACCCCAAGTTGTCCCTAAGAAATCCGGTATTACCATCATAGAAAATGCCAACAATGAGCTTATACTGACTAGAGTAACCACCGGTTGGCGTATGTGCATCGATTATCGGAAGCTAAACACGGTCACTAGGAAGGACTACTTTTCCCTCCCATTCATGGGTCAAATTTTGGAGAGGTTAGCGGGTCACTCCTACTATTGCTTCCTAGATGGCTATTCCGGGTACAACCAAGTTGAAATAGCCCCAGAGGACCAAGAGAAGACCACCTTTACATGCCCGTTTGACACCTTCGCATACCGAAGAATGCCATTCGGGCTATGTAATGCACCAGTCACATTCCAACGATGCATGTTGAGTATTTTCTCAAACATGGTGGGTGAATTTCTCGAGGTATTCATGGATAATTTTTCTATTTTTGGTTGTACTTTTGATGAGTGCTTCAATCACTTGAAGTTGGTCTTGACAAGGTGTGAGGAGAAGAACCTCGTCTTAAACTGGGATAAGTGCCATTTCATGGTACGAAGAGGAATAGTCCTTGGACATATCATCTCGTCTAATAGAATAGAGGTAGACCTGGCAAAAATCGATATAATTTCCAATCTACCACCACCTAAAAGCATACGCAATGTGCGGTCCTTCCTTGAACACGCCGGTTTTTATAGAAGGATCATAAATGATTTTAGTCATATCTCAAGGCCCTTATGTAACCTTCTCCAAAAGGAGAACCAATTTGAGTGGAGTGTCGAATGTCAATTAGCTTTTTCAAAGCTAAAAGACATGTTGACAACCGCTCCTATCATGCAACTACCCGATTGGTCCGTACCTTTTGAGTTGATGTGCGATGCAAGCGATTATGTTATTAGGGCGGTGTTAGGCCAAAAGAAGGATAAGAAGCCCCATGTTATCTACTATGCGAGTAGGACCTTGAATCCCGCCCAAGTCAATTACTCAACTACGGAGAAGGAGCTCCTAACCGTCATCTTTGCCTTGGACAAATTCAGGCCTTACTTAATAGGATCCAAGGTCATTGTTTACACAGATCATGCGGTGCTGAAACACCTTCTTTTTAAGAAGGATGCCTAGCCCCGTTTGCTTAGATGGATCCTACTTCTTCAAGAATTCGATTTGGAGATCAAGGATAAGAAGGGAGTAGAAAATGTGGTGGCGGATCATCTATCCCGCCTAGTCCTACCCAATTCCATTGACAAATCACTTATTGAGGACTCATTCCCTGATGAGCAACTCTTTGTTGCTATGCATCCACCATGGTACGCTGACATAGCCAATTATCTTTCCATTGGTGCGATTCTGACTCATTGGACTGCGCAGGATAAACGAAAATTTCTAAGGGAAGTCTGTAGATTTTTCTGGGATGAACCTTTACTTTTTAAATATTGCCCAGATCAAATTATTAGGAGATGTATCCCTAATGAAGAACATAATTCCGTCATCTCCTTTTGCCATGATCAAGCATGTGGGGGTCATTTTTCAGCCAAGAAAACCACTGCAAAAATTTTGCAATGTGGTTTTTATTGGCCCACTTTATTTAAGGACACCCATGAGTTTTGCAAAGCATGCGAGCGCTATCAAAAGCTAGGAGGATTGTCCAGCTGAAACATGATGCCTCTTACCCCTATTCAACATCTTGAAGTCTTCGATTGTTGGGGCATCGATTTCATGGGACCATTCCCCTCATCTTTTGGACATGTCTACACATTGCTCGCCATAGACTGTGTCCAAGTGGATAGAGGCCATCCCATGTAGAACTAACGATCATCGTACGGTTCTAAAATTCCTAAAAGAAAACATACTTTCCAGATTTAGAACGCCTTGAGCCATCATTAGTAATGGCGGTTCTCGCTTTTGCAATATGCCATTTGAAGCCTTAATGAAGAAATGTGGTATTAGACATAAAGTGACTACCCCATACCGCCCACAAACAAGTGGGCAATCTAAAATTTTCAATCAGGAAATTAAACAAATTTGGAAAAGACGGTGAAGCTAGATCATAAAGATTGGTCACTTCGATTAGTTGATGCTCTTTGGTCTCACCATACTGCCTACAAGACCCCCATTGGAATGTCCCCCTATAGACTTGTCTATGGGAAAGCTTGTCACTTGCCTGTGGAGATTGAACACAAAGCCAATTTGGCAATTCAGGCATTGAACTTTAATGTTGATAAGGCTAGCTCGCTTCGCAAAGCTCAAATGAATGAGCTTGACGAGATCCAGAACGATGCCTATGCGAACTCGAGAATTTACAAGAGTAGGATGAAGGCCTTTCATGACAAGCACATATTCTGGAAATCTTTCCATGAAGGTCAGAAAGTGCTCTTGTATAATTATTGGCTTCATCTTTTTTTTGAAAAATTGCGATCTCGATGGACCGGCCCAGATATTGTTAAAGAAATTTTTCCTCATGGGGCCATCGAGATAGAGAATGCTGCAGATGGTAACTGTTTTAAAGTGAATGGACAACGCCTTAAACCATTTGTCGAGAAATTTGATTTAGAGGACATGTCCATCACTCTGAATGATCATGTGTATCAGGATGATTGATCTCCTAGTTTGACAGAGGTATAGAGTAGATTAGGTTTAGTTGCTTTTTCTATTTTAGTTTTATTGTTTTAGTGGATTTAATTGTCAGAGTTGTTGCAGACTTTCATGATCGACTCTCTCAGGTATTATCGTTCTCACTCTCTTGTATTTTTACCATTCCTCTCATGTTCATGCTCATTGCATATCTTTTTACATGGAGGACAATGCAAGATTTGGTTGGGGGGTGAGATGAGATTCATCATCTAGCAGTTTACAACATTTCGAGCATCATATTTGTAATTTTTTTTTGAATTTTCTAAAAATTCAAAACTCTTTTAGAAAACCTTATTTCTATGCATTCGAGATGATACGAGTATAAGAAAAGGAGATACGACGTGAGTGATGTTGCAAGTCTTGAACTACTCTTAATATAATGGTTTTATATGTGAATTCCCCTATTTATGTGAATGATAGAAAATTTGAACACTTTTACACCTAGTTCACATTACGCGATTTTCATGGTTTGAAAGAATTATGTGATTTGTGGATTGGCTAGACTTAGATTTGAGGTGTTGAGGAACTAAGCCGAGGTACTTTGTCCATCCTTGTCCATGGAAAAATAACGAAGGATATGGATTTCTAAAAATCCTATCTAATGTAAAAGAAAAAGGGAAAGGAAGGATGAAAATATGGGAATGATGGAGAAAATGGTAGAAAATTCTGAAAAGGGCTGCCTATTACCAACCCTGGGGATGGTCTACCCGTAACCAAAGCCGGAAATGGGACGTAGTATGAAAGTCGTCGGAAGGACGGTAAGGCAAATTCCTGTCATGGGCTTGTTGTTGATCTGTACACCTTGAGATCTATAGTTTAGTTGATCTAGGAAGAAGATGATCCTGGAAACTCATGAGATGAGCTATCACTATGCACATTAGGTTGAATTTTATTCAAAGTTCTTCTATCTATCAATCAATCAGCAGGAATTCTATATGAACACTTTTTATGTTTTGAGAGTTTAAGGTTGAAACCTCTATCGCCCAGTTTCTTTAATTTTTGTACTTGTATATCTTGGAATGAATAGAAGTATTGTTTCTAAAGGAGAGTTGGTTTTGGAAAATTGAACTTGTTTCACACATGTTTTGCTCGGGACTAGCAAAAAGCTGGTTGGGGGGGTGTGTTGAACCTCCAATTTATACATGATCTAGCCTATTACATCACATTATATACATGGTTTGCATGTTTAAAAGACATATCTAATGCATGTTTTGTGATTGTAGGAATGAGAGCGACTTCGCCCAATTAGTGACCTAAAAGATCCATTTAGAACCCTTGGATGAAGACTTAAGGAGGGCCAAAGAACAAAGAAGAAAGCAAGGAAAGAAGTAAAGAGAGGAGAGAAGAAGAAAAAGAAGAGAAATAAAGGTCCGACCAGTCATGACTGGTCGACCAAGGGAGCCACGACCGGTCCTAACCGATCAGCCGCCCTGCTGTCGCCCTCTCTAGAACGCTGGACCAAGGACCAATTTGGTCCGACCGGTTAAGACCGGTCGGCCATCAGGTCAGGCCCCTCTTTATACCTCCTGGACTCGTAATAGACAGGTACGATCGGTCGTGACTGGTCGGCCAGCCCAGTCCGACCGGTCATGACCAGTCGGACATGCGTAAACAGAGCTTTCTAATTGGAGATCCGATTTTTTCTGCGCAAGTGCGTAAAGGCTACACACTTCAAAAAGTTTTTGAGGTGATAAAGCCTCCCCACTATAAAAGGACACCTAGGGTCTCTCCCTAGGGCATCATAGAAGCTGTGGAACTTCGTGGGAGGTAAAGGAAGCCATCGTGGAGCGTCTGCGACTCTCCTGAATCCGGGTTTTTATGTTTTTTAGTCTTTTTCATTGAGTTCTAGTTGTAGTATGATAATGCTCGGCTAGAACCTCTCAACTAGCACTGAGAGGTGAAGCTTGTAGCTAATTTTATGTTTAATTCAGTTTAGTTCAACTACTTTCACTTTAAGTTTGAATTTTGAATGTTCTAGTTCATATAAAGTTGATATTTTTAGAAGTTTTATGAGAGCTCATGTGCTTTAGACATGGATTCCTTGCAATTCTCTGAGATTATCATGTTTTGTTTGATTAGATTCGAATTATGGTAACCCTTGAGCATGTCATAGTCCATAGGCATGGTTGTTACTCCGAAGGCTATGATTTCGAATGCTATGTGATTGAATGGGACTAGAACTTGGAAGTTCAACTTAAGTGGGATTGAATGTGTTTAATGCTTTATCTTCCAACTAGTTGTGTTTTATGCTTGGATTGATTGGATTGACATGAGATTGTTACAAGTGGATCCTTGAAAGCCTTAGTTCCTTTAAATACTGATTTTCCTAAATTACTGTTTAAGTTAGTTCTCTCAATTAAATCTCTTAATTATTTCAATCCTAGTTGCTGGAATAGTTGAGAATCGATTTCCTAATTCCCTGTGGATCGACCTTGGTCTTACTGAGATTTATTACTACATCGCAGCCTTACACTTGAGGCTAGTGAACATCTCTCTCTCCCAAACGTGGCAACTCATCTCTCTCTGTGCCCGGGACTGTGTGAGGCCATAGAGATGTCCATGACAAATCCTCCCCGTTCATCTGTTTTGAAAGACCACGGTAGGATAGGATTTTAAAAATAAGCAGATCCAAAACTCATGTGGTGTTTTGTATTAGGATGATATTTGTTCCTACAATTATTTGAGTGTTAGTAATTCTATGAATGGTTTGGATGGTGTATAAAAATCATGGTAAGCTCCAGAAAGGTTTTAACAGTGGACGTTGCTCTTCCCACTGTCTTTTGGTGTGGCCCACCTGATTTTTGAATCCGACTGATTTTTAGAATCATAACCTATTGTGGTCCTTCAAAACAGATGGACCATGTGAATTTTGCATGGACATCTCTATGGACCCCACACAGCCCTGGGCATCTGTGCCTGGGGTCACAGCAATCCACTTCCGGTTTTGGGCGCGGATTGGGTACTACCCTCAAATCGGATTGCGTACTACTGGATATGCTATTATCATACTGGTAAAGTTTGTTGGGGCCACCGTGAATGCATGTTCTTTATCCACGCTGTCCATTGGTTTTTCTATCTCACTTATGTGGTTGAGTCCAAAATTGAAGCATATCTAAATATCAAATGGGCCATACCATAGAAAAAGTGGGAATAGTGATTTCCACTGTTGAAATCTTCCTAAGGCCCACAATGATATTTATTTGTCATCCAACCTGTTCATAAGATAACACAGACATGGATGAAGGAAAAACACAAATATCAGCTTGATCCAAAACTTTTGTCACCCCCAATAATTTTTCAATGGTGAATGTTCAATTCACACTGTTTCTTGTGGTGTGGTCCACTTGAGCTTTGGATATTCTTCATTTTTGGAATCAAACTCTAAATTTATCTAATATAATAGATGGACAGAGTTGATAAATGCATACATCACAGTGTGCCCATAGAGTTTACTCAATACACTTAGCCTATTGAGTTACTCACTACGCAATCCCCTTCTCAACGTCGCAAGAGACGGAGGGTCATGTCAGGGGCTCTACAGGGCCCACAGTGAAGTATGTGTTTTATCTACCATCCATCTATTTTGAAATATCATTTTAGGGCATGAGCCCAAAAAGGAATCAGATTGAAGACTCAAGTACACCGCTCCATATAAAGAAATGGGAATTGAACTCCTACCATTGCAAACTTCCTAAGGCCCATCACATGTTTATTTTCTACCCAACCTCTTCATAAGGTCATATAAACTTGTACGAAGGAAAAACATAAATATCAACTTGATCCAAAACTACTGTAGCCGCCAAGAAGTTTTCAACTGTTGGCTTTCAATCCCCACTGCTTGTTGTGGTGTGGTCCAATTCAACCTTCAATTTGCCTACTTTTTTTACTCATGCCCTAAAATGATATGAAAAAGTAAATGGACCGCGTGGATGAAACATATACATCATTGTCGGGCCCTACAGACCCTGATATGACCGTTCATCTCTAGTTACATCCAGCTGGGTAGCATCTTGTCCCCGCCAGTTCCAGACACATATTTTCCACAAAAGCCTTTCCCAGACTCTGCTGGAAAGATAGGTAGGCCCACTGCGATATGTGTAAGTAATCCACTGTTCGCTCGCCTCAAGTGCAAGGCTTACGATGTAGTAATAACTCGGTAAGACCGAGGTCGATCCATAGGGAATTAGGGTAAACCAATTCAAACTATTCTAGCAACTTCAAATTTAGCAATTTTAAAGTTTGATTTTAAGAACTGAGCAAAAACAGTAACTTTTTTTTATAAAAATCTGTTAATTAATGGAACTAAGGCCTTAAAGATCCACTTGTAGTCGTTTCATGTGAATTCATTCATCCAAGCATAAACACTACTAGATTTGAAGTTCTATCTCTCATCTAGTTGGAAGATTAAACATTCAAACGCAAACAATCCCACTTAAGTCAAAAAATAAGATTCTAGTTTTAAGGAAGCACATAGAATTCAAACATGTAGCCTTCGAAGTAACAACCATGCCAAAAGACTATGGTATGTTCTAGGGTTACTACAATTCGAACCTAATCAATCTAAACATGATAATCCCAGAGAATTGCAAGGAACCCATGTCCGAAGCACATGAACTCTCATATGACATCCAAAAATACTAACTTTATTCAAACTAAAACTTAAAAATCTAAACTTTAAGTAAAGGTACTTGAATTAAACAAATACTACATGATAACTAGTTACAAGCTTCACCTCTTAGCCTTAGCTAAGAGGTTCTAGCCGAGCATCATCATGCTACAACTAAAATCAAAGGAAAAACTAAAGAAAAACATGAAAAACTAAAAAAATCCAAAGTCGGCGGAGTTGTGGACGCTCCACAATGCTCTCCTTCACTTCCCATGACTTCCAATCTCTTCTAAGATACCTTAGGAATGAACCCTAGGTGTAATTTTATAACAACAAAGCTCCACCGCCTCAGAATGTTCTAGATTTTTGTAACAACTTACGCAGCTACTCAGACAGGTTCGATCAACGGAGCTCTTCTCCGATTGATCGGAATGTCGTCTTCGATTGATCAGACGATGGTCGATGGATTGGAAAAGTGTTTGTTCGTTCACCTCAAGTGCAAGGCTTGCGATGTAGAAATAATCTCAGTAAGACCGAGGTTGATCCACGGGGAATTTGGAAACCAATTCTAAATTATTCCAACAACTTGAATGTAGGTGATTTGGAATTCCAATTGCATGAACTTAAATAGTAAAATCTGATATTTAAAGGGACTAAGGCTTTCGAGGATCCACTTGTAGTAATCCCATGTTGATCCATTCAATCCAAGCATAAAACACAACTAGATTCGAAGTTTTATCTCTCATCTAGTTGGAAGATAAAGCATTGAATCACATTTAATCCCACTTAAGTTAGACCTTCAAGTTCTAGTCCTATTCAATCATATAGCATTCAAAATCATAGCCTTCGGAGTAACAGCCATGCCTATGGACTATGGCATGCTCAAGGGTTATCATAATTCGAATCTAATCAAGCCAAACATGATAATTTCAGAGAATTGCAAGGAATCCATGTCCGGAGCACATGAACTCTCATAAAACTTCTAAAAATATCAACTTTATTCAAACTAGAACATTAAAAAATCCAAACTTAAAGTGAAAGTACTTGAATGAAACTGAATTGAACGTGAAATTGGCTACAAGCTTCACCTCTCAACCCTAGCTGAGAGGTTCTAGCCGAGCATTGTCAACTACAACTAGAATTCAAAGGAAAAAGCATAAAAACTAGAAAAACCGAACGCTCCACGATGCTCCCCTTCACTTCCCACAACCTCCAATCTCTTCTAGGATACCTCTAGACGAAGCCCTAGGTGCCCTTTTATAGAATAGTGCGGAAGATTCTAGATTGCGCGAGTTTTGCAATTGCGTAGAGAAATTCAGAGAATCCAAAAAAATTTGGACGTTGGCTGGCCGGCCGGACCCCCTAGCCAGCTGACCGGAGAAAGTGCCTGCAATCACCAAGTTCTCTAGACCTTTTTTTACACAAGCCGACCCAACAGTCGGCTTTACAAATTTTGTATAGCAGATTTGTTGTTTCCAGATAGTTTGGCCGGCCGACCGGTGGACATGTAAAATGCTGAAATTTTAACTTTTCCTTCCTCCTCTTCAATGCACCTTTGGTCCTTCACTCCTTTAATCTTTGATGTGTATTAAGTGACCCTTTTAAGCATCAATTTAGTTAAGTGTCCACCTCGTTCCTACAATCGAAAGCATGCATTAGAATAGTCTATTAAGCATGCAAACCATGCAAAATGTATGATGAATTGGGGTTAGATACGTATAAATTGGAAGGTCAACATAGTCCAAAGAGTTGCTATTTTGCATCACTATTTCGATTGATCAGACATGACTCTAATTGATTAGAACACCCCTGATAGATTGATCGGACATCATCAGATTGATTGAAAATCAGTCCAAAGAGTTTTAAAAGTTCATTTTTTCAGGTGTGTTTTATGGATGGTGCGATTGATCGGAGAACTATCGGAACATATCCTCTGATTGATTGGAGACCTATCGGGGATCCATCGAAACTGCATGTTTCTACATTTTTTCTGGTTTCTATTCGAACTTTCTTCACTTGAGTTCTTCCTCTCTTTCTTCCTTTCCTTAAACCTTGTCTACCTGATCTTCAAGTGGGTTTAAAAGCATTCTCTTAACCATCAAATAGGTGAAGTCTCCCTCTCATTCCTATAATCGCAAACATGCATTAGATTAGTCTTTTAAACATGTAAACCATACATAATGTGTGATGAATTGGGGTTGGAATATGCACAATTCAAAGCTCAACACACACCCAACCAGCATTTTGCTAGTCTCGAGCAAAACATGCGTGAAACAAATTCAACTTTTCAAAACTCAACTTTCTTTTGAAAACTATGTTTTTATATTCTCCAAGACATACAAGTGCAAAATTAAAAAAAAATGAATGATAAAAGTTGAAACCTTAAATTCCCTAAACATAACGAGTGTTCACATAGAATCCCCACTAATTGATTGATAAATGGAAGAATCCAAACAAGTTTAGGCTAGTGTGTGTTAAGCTCTTAAATGTGTATATTTTAACCCCATTTCATGACTAGCTATGCTTGAAATACATGATTAAAAACCCAACTAATGCATGGTTTTGTGGTTGTAGGAATAAAAGAGAGAATTCATCAATTGAAGGCTTAGAGACGCTGCTTACAAGCATTGAATATCAAAGGACCAAGTGCCAAAGGGTGGAAGAAAAAAGCAAAGGAGAAAAGGAAGAAGTGCAGAAATTTACATTGAAGACCGATCGTCCATAGCCCAGGACCGGTCGTCCGACCGGTCAGAACACTCAACAGGAGGACCCTGCTGCCAAACATTGCTGGACCAATCACGACCGGTCGTCAGACCGGTCATTGAATTAAAATCTGGGTTCGAATCTCCAGAAAACTCTCTGGACTGTTTTTAGCCTTTTACGACCGGTCGTCCATGAGCTCAGACCGGTCGTCCGACCGGTCGTCTGCATAACAGAGCTTCTTCTACAAGCTCCAAAATTTGCTACGCAAAGCGCAAATTTTGTGGATTTTCTCGAACTTTGTTCACATCTAGGGCCTCAAACCTATAAAAGGACTCCTCTAGCTTGTTCCTAGGGCATCCCAGAAGAGAATTACCACAGTGAGAGGCGGCGAAAATCAGATCCAGAGTTCTACAACTCCTCCTAGTTTGTTCTTCTAGTTTTTATGTTTTTCTTAGTTGTTTTCATGTTTCCTTAGATCATGAACGGCTAAACCTCTTAGCTAGGGCTAAGAGGTGAAGCTTTTAGTGAATCCAAGATGTTTTAATTCATTTGTTTAATTTCAAGTTGAATTTTCATTGAAGAACAATGGTTTGGAGTTTGAATAAAGTTCTAAGTAGTTTTTCTTAATCTTATGATGACTCATGGATGTTTAGAAGAATTGCTTGAGTTTTTAATTATTTTGAATGGTTCTAGACCTGTACGCTTCGAGGAATCGGATTCAATACGCTTTAGACCTTTGATTTTCATGTGGGAACTTCATGCCAAGAGTTCTACTTTTCTGGAATTTCTGCTTATGTATGATTGTGTATGTGATTTGAATGAAGTTCAAATCATGATTTAATTATGCTTTATGACAGATTTTAATGATGATTATGATCGTGATCTTAATATATTGGAACTTGGATTGACCTAAGCAATTGAGTGTGCTCAAGTCTTAACTTGAATTGAGGGAATCATGTACATGACTCACACATATGACAGATTGTTTGTTTTAGCTGCTCTATCATCTGGCTAGATAGAATTTATTTTCGATTTTAGTTGAGTAAGTGAGAAACCATAGCGAATGAAGCATCAAGGATTGCTACAAGTGGATCCTTGAACCCTAGTGCTTTTTTCTTACATTGTTTACATTCTCGTTTAGTTTAAAATTACTATCTACATTCAATTCTAAAAGTCAGTTTAGTTAGTTCTCAATTAGAGACCATTAGAAGTATTTTGTGAGTTCCTACACAAGTCCCTGTGGATCGACCTCGATCTTACCGAGATTATTACTACATCGCAACCCTACACTTGGGGAAGCGAATAGTGTGCATAGTAAATGTTCATCTCTTTAGTTTCTAGAATTACCTTCTTTATAGATTAATTAAACTAAAGATCCAAAGGTGTACAGCTCGACCAAATGCTTATAACAAGAAATTGACTTAGCATTCCTTCGACAACTTTTACACTACTTAACATTTCCAGCTTTGGTTATGGGTAGACCATCCCCTGGTTGGTAATAGGTAGCCCTTTTCAAAATTTATCAACAAATATTCAATGAATAGCCATAATATTCTTTCAATATTAGATAGGATTTTTAGAAATTCATATCTTTCGTTCTTTCTCTTATTTCACATGAACAAGGATGGACAAAGTTCCCCGGCTTGGTTCCTTAACACCTCAAATCTTCAATCTAACCAATCTATAAATCTACATAATCCCTTCAAATCATGAGAATCTTGTGATGTGAACTAGACTTAAAAGTGTTCAAATTTTTTATCGATCATATAAATAGGGGAATTCGTGTAGAAAACTATTATATTTAAGCTAATTTAAAGGTCTCAAAATCATATCAACCTGTCTCTCATCCTTTCATACTTATGACATCCCAAGTGCATAGAAACAAGATTTTTCAAAAGAGTTTTGAATTTCAGAAATAAAAAAAAAATTCTACAAACATTGCTTGAGATGTTACAAAACACTAGATTCATCTAGGAATCTCACCCCCCAACCGAACCTTGAATTAATCTCAATATAAAAAGATATACAATGAGCAATAACATGAGAGCAATGATAAAAATAAAAGAGGGTGAGAATGAAGATACCTAAGAGAGTTGATCATGGGAATCTACCTCTGATAATTAAATATACTAAAATAGAAAATTAAATAAACCTAATCTACTCTATACCTCCGTCAGACTAGGAGATCAATCATCCTGATACACAGGATCCTTCAGAGTGATGGACATATCCTCTTAATCAAATTGTTCAACGAATGGTTTAAGGCGTTGTCCGTTCACTTTAAAACAGTTACCATTTACCACATTCTTTATCTCGACAGCCCCATTAGGAAAAACGTCTTTAACAATATATGGGTTGGTCCATTGAGATCTCAATTTCTGCGAAAAAAGATGAAGTCGGGAATTGTACAAGAGCACTTTATGGCCTTCATGAAAAGTTTTGCTGAAGATATGTTTGTCATGAAAGGCTTTCATCTTACTCTTATAAATCCTCGAGTTCTCATAAGCATCATTCCGGATCTCGTCAAGCTCATTCAATTGGAGTTTACAAAGCGAGCTAGCCTTGTCAATGTCGAGGTTCAATGCCCGAATTGCCCAATAGGCTTTATATTCAAGTTCCACAGGCAAGTGACAAGCTTTCCCATAGACAAGTCTGTAGGGAGACATTCCAATGGGGGTCTTAAAAGCAGTACGATGAGCCTAAAGAGCATCGACTAATCTTAGCGACCAATCTTTGCAATTCGATCTCACCGTCTTTTTCAAAATCTATTTAATTTTCCTATTAGAAATTTCAGCTTGCCCACTTGTTTGTGGGTGGTATGGGGTACTTAGTTTAAACCTAATGTCATATTTCTTCATTAAGACTTCGAAAGGCCTATTGCAAAAGTGAGAACCACCATCACTTATGATGCCTCAAGGTGTTTCATACCTGGAAAGTATGTTTTCTTTAAGGAACTTTAGAACTATATGATGATCGTTGGTCCTACATGGAATAGCCCCTATCCACTTGGACACATAATCTACGACAAGCAATATGTAGATATGTCCAAAAGATGAGGAGAATGGTCCCATGAAATCGATGCCCCAATAGTCGAAAACTTTGAGATGTTAAATTAGGTTGAGAGGCATAATATTCCAACGGGACAATCCTCCTATCTTTTGATAGCGCTCGCACGCTTTGCAAAACTCGTGGGTGTCTCTAAACAAGGTAGGCCAATAAAAACCACACTACAAAATTTTTGCAGTGGTTTTCTTGGTGGAAAAATGACCCCCACATGCTTGACTATAACAAAAGGAGATGATGAAATTTTAGTCATCCTCAGGGACACATCTCCTAATTATTTAATCTGGGCAATATTTGAAAAGTAATGGTTCATCCCAAAAAAAAACCTACGCACTTCCCTTAGAAATCTCGCTTATCCTGTGCAATTTAGTAAGTCGTCATCGCACCTGTGGAAAGATAGTTGGCTATGTCAACGTACCGTGGTGGATGCATAGCAACAAAGAGTTTCTCATCAGGGAATGAGTCCTCAATCGGTGACTCGTCAATGAAATCAGGTAAAACTAGGCGGGATAGAAGATCCGCCACTACATTTTCTACTCTCTTCTTATCTTTGATCTCTAAGTCAAATTCTTAAAGGAGTAGGATCCATCTAAGCAAACGGGGCTTAGCATCCTTCTTAGAAAGAAAGTGTTTCAGCGCCGCATGGTCCGTGAAAACAATGACCTTGGATCCTAATAAGTAAGGCCTGAATTTGTCCAAGGCAAAAATGACGGGTGGGGGCTCTTTCTCCATAGTCAAGTAGTTG
The DNA here is from genome assembly GCA_003013855.2 of Liriodendron chinense. NCBI lineage: Eukaryota > Viridiplantae > Streptophyta > Magnoliopsida > Magnoliales > Magnoliaceae > Liriodendron > Liriodendron chinense. The sequence continues at coordinate 12,990 of PVNU02002376.1, read as the reverse complement.
ACTTGGGCAGGATTCAAGGTCCTACTCGCATAGTAGATAACATGGGGCTTATTATCCCTCTTTTGGCCTAGCACCGCCCTAATAGCATAATCGCTCGCATCACACATCAACTCAAAAGGAACGGACCAATCCAGCGGTTGCATGATAGGAGTGGTTGTCAACATGTCCTTTAGCTTTGAAAAAGCTAATTGACATTCGACACTCCACTCGAATTGGTTTTCCTTTTGGAGAAGGTTACATAAAGGCCTAAAGATATGGCTGAAATCATTTATGAACCTGCTATAAAAGCCGGTGTGTCCAAGAAAGGACTGCACATCGCGTATGCTTTTGGGTGGTGGTAGGTTATCAATAATGTCAATTTTCGCCCGGTCTACCTCTATTCCATTGGACGAGATAATATGTCCAACGACTATTCCTCTTTGTACCATAAAATGACACTTCTCCCAGTTTAAAATAAGGTTCTTCTCCTCATACCTTGTCAAGACCGATTTTAAGTGATTGAGGCACTCATCGAAAGTACAACAAAAAATAGAAAATTCGTCCATGAATACCTCGAGAAATTCACTCACCATGTCCGAGAAAATACTCAACATGTATCGTTAGAATGTGGGGAGTGCATTACATAGTCTGAATGACATCCTTCGATATGCGAAGGTACTAAATGGGTATGTAAAGGTTGCCTTCTCTTGGTCTTCTGGGGCTATCTCAATTTGGTTGTAGCTAGAATAGCCATCTAGGAAGCAATAATAGGAGTGACCCGCTAACCTCTTTAAAATTTGATCCATGAATGGAAGAGGAAAGTGGTCCTTCCTAGTGATCGTGTTTAACTTTCGATAATCTATGCACATTCACCAACCAGTGGTCACTCTAGTCGATATAAGCTCGTTGTTGGCGTTCTCTACAATGGTAATATCGGACTTCTTAGGGACAACTTGGATAGGACTCACCCATTGGCTATCCAAGATGGGGTAGATGATACCCACATTAGTAACTTCAACACCTCGCCTTTGACAACCTCTATCAAGTTTGAATTTAACCTCCTTTGAGGTTGTCTAGTCATTTTTGTATTTTCTTCGAGGTGCATATGGTGAGTACATACCGAAGAGTCTATCCCTTTGAGGTTCGCTATTATCCACCCTATGGCTCCCCTATGTTCTTTGAGTAGCTCAATCAGCTTGAGCACTTGATCTTTTCCTAGGTGAGAGGCTATGACAACCGGGAATGTTTCCTCTTGATCCAAGTATACATATTTAAGCTCGGATGGCAATGGTTTAAGGTCAAGCTTCGGTGGTTTGATATTAGACGGTAAAGGCTTTAATGTGATTGGTGGCAATTTCTCAAAATGAGGCCTCCACTAGCTAGTATTAACTACCGATTTCTCACTACTCAATGCTTGCACAATATCACACATGATGGGATCTTTGAATATTCAAAGTGTGCCAAGCATGTCTTTAAATTTTTTAGTAGTTCAAGTTGGAGGAGCTCCTCTTCTTTAAAGGACTCAAGCATGTTTACCTCGAAGAGCTCATCATCCTCCTCATCCCTTTGCTTTTTGCACATGTGGAATACGTTCACCTCTAATATCATCTTTCCAAAGGACAATTTCATCACCCCATTCCGGTAATATATATAATTGTGTTTGATGTAGCCAAGAATGGGTGGCCTAAAATCACCGGTATTTAAGTGCTAGTATCCATGACTAGTTGCGTGTCCAAGACGATAAAATCTACTGGGTAATAGAATTTTTCGACTTGGACCAATACATCCTCAACCATCCCTCTCGGTACACGTATGGATTTATCAATGAGTTGCAATGTGGTTTTGGTGGGTTTTAATTCACCAAGACCTAATTGCTCGTCTACCGAGTATGGGATCAAATTTACGTTTGCCCCTAAATCTAATAATGCACACTCAATCCGATAGTCACCAATGATACATGAGATTGTGGGACTACCAGGATCCTTATATTTTATAGGGGTCTTTTGGGTGAGAATGACACTCACTTTCTCATTAAAAAAGGTCTTTTGTTACACATTATATTTGCATTTAGTTGTGCATAAGTCCTTTAGAAACTTAGCATAAGAGGGGATTTGTTTAATGGCATCAAGCAATAGAATGTTGATATTAACTTATCTGAAAATCTCTAAAATATCATGAGAGTTTGAGAGAGATTTTGGAGCAACCAATCTCGAAGGGAATGGTGTTATGGGCTTGTGAACACATTCCGTTTCTTGTGGAGCCAAGCTAAGTCCATCCTCATTTTCAAAAATTACTGGATCATTAGGGTTGTCGGCCTTCATCGAAATAAATTTGTCTACTTGTTTACCACTTCTAAGAATGGTGATAGATTTTGCTTGCTCCACATGTTGGTTGGGGAGATTAGGGGTGCTTAATTCATGTGCTTATTTAAGATTGGGCTAAGGTTGGGCCAGAAAGGTCCCTTCCATAGCATTCAAGCGTCCCTTAATTTCATCAACCGACACCTTTAACTCTTGGAACATGTGCTGATTTGTTTGATTAATTTGCGTTTGCCCTTGCATAAACACCTTTAAGGTGTCCTTCATTGAGAATTGAGGTGGGGCCATGTTTTGCAAGGGTAGCCCTCCTTGAAAGTTGGTAGGATTGGCCGTAGGACCATTCCTCTAACTGAAATTTGGATGATTCTTCCAAGTAGAGTTATACGTATTTCATACTGGTCTATTGAAAGGCCGTTGATACCCATATGCGGCATTTGCTTGCTATTCACTCCTCAAGTGTAGGGTTGCGATGTAGTAATAATTCGGCAGAGACCGAGATCATTCTTAGGGACTAATTTAGGAATTCTTAGAATTTCTTCTAATAATCTCCAATTAAAATCAAACTACAATAACTAAAATTTTGAATGTAGATGAGTAATCTGTAAACTTAAGATGAAAGTAACAATCTAAGGAAGTACTAGGGTTCCAAGGATCCACTTGTAGTGATCATTAATGTATGATTCTCTTTCGTTTCTCAATTACACAACTAGAATCGAAATCAAATCCTATCTAGTCAGATTATAGAGTGATTAATTCAGCAAAACAGTCTATTACATGTATTGTTCATCAACATGATTCACTTAATTTAAGTTAGGACTTGGGCACACTCAATTGCATAGGCCAATCCTAGTTCTAATAGATTAAGATCACAACCATAATAATCATCAAACCCTGTCACAAAGCTTAACTAATATCATGATTTGAACTTGACTCAAATCATATGAACAAGCAACAAATATTTCAAACTTTTATAGAAAAGGTAGAACTTTAGTTTAAAGTTCCCACATGAAGAACCAAGTTCTAGTACATCTTGAATCTAATTCCTCAGAGCATACAGGTCTAAATCCATGCAAAATAACTAATAATTAAGATAATTCTTCCGAACATCCATGAGTCATCATAAGATTAAGAAAAACTACTTAGAACTTTATTCACACTCAACAAACCATTGTTCAATCATTAAAAATAATTCATAAAACCATTAAAACGAATTAAAACATCTTAAATCTACTACAAGCTTCACCTCTTAGCCTTAGCTAAGAGGTTTAGCTAACCATGCTAAGAAAAAACAGAAAATCTAATGAAAACATGAAGAACTAGAGGGAAAACTAAGTAGAGGGAGTTGTAGAACTCCGGATCTGACTCTCTCTGCCTTCCACTATGATAGATCTCTTCTAGATTAGCTTAGGAGTGAAGTGGAGGAGTCTTTTTAAAGGCTTTGGGCCCTAGCAACGAAGAATCTTCGAGAAGATGCGTCGCCCTCACGTTTTGCGCAGTAATATTTGAAATTTTGGACATTGGCCGACCGGCCGGTCGGTGCTTGAACAGAACATCACCCAACTCTCTGGTCATTGCAATACATAGGGTCAGTCAGTGGGTCAGACTTCATAAAAATAGTCCAGCGAATTTTGTGTTTCTGGAGGTTTTAGCCTACCAGACGGACATCATGTAAATTGTGAATCTTTTGGCTTTTCATCCTCCATCTCCATTGCATTTATGCTCCACCTTTTGTCCTCTATTCCTTTGATCTTCAAGGTATGTAAGAAGTGTCTCTAAGCCTCCAAATGATGAAGACTCTCTCTCATTTCTACAATCACAAAACCATGCATTAGGTAAATCTTTAAACATGTAATTCATGCATAGTTAGTGATGAAATTGGGTTAGAATATGCACTTTTAAGAGCTCAACACTTACTCTTGTAACCTCTTAAAATGCAGGAATTGTAGGATAATCCTGTGTAGAGTGCACATTAGCGGCACAAATTCCGCATAAGTTCTCAATAGCTTCAGTGGGTTTTGAAACTCCACTCTTGCTAAGTTCCATGGCTTCTATCTTCCTTGTGAGGCTAACTATCTTTGCATTAACATCATCTTCTTCTTTAAGGATGTAGATCTCTCCTCTCTCCTTTTATTGAGGAGGCTTGAGGTTATTAGACTTGTCCGAGGTATTCCATGATTAGGCATTCGCAACCAACATATCTAGATAACTCCATGCATCCTCGGGATCATTGCTCATGAACTCGTTGTTACACATCATCTCTATGAATTAGCGCATATTTGAGTTCAATCATTCATAGAAGAAGCTTATAATTCACCATATCTTGTAGCTATGATGTGGACAAGCAAGTAGGAGGTCCTTGTATCTCTCCCAACTTTGAAAGAAAGTTTCACTCTCTTTGACAAAAAAATTCATTATGGCTCGTCGAAGGGTGTTAGTTTTATGAGCCGGGAAGAATTTTTTTTAAAACTCTCGGGTCATCTTAGTCCATGCCCCAATTGACCTTGGTCTTAGAGAGTGAAGCCATGTTTTGGCTCTTTCCTTTAAAGAGAAAGAGAATAACTTTAACTTCACTATGTCTTCCATGACATTGTTATATTGCAAAGTAGCAACGACCTCATCAAACTCTTTTAGGTATAGATATGGGCTCTCGGAATCTAGCCCATGAAACTTAGGTAGAAGTTGAATTACACCCGGCTTAATATCAATTGTTCCAATATTTTTTGGGAAAAACATGCACGAAGGTATGGTAGCACGGGCCGGTTATAAGTAATCATATAGAACTCTCATTAGAGGAGCATTGTGCACCTCATTCTCTCCTACTCCCTCTTGATTTACGTTTCTAGTTGGAATAGGAGGAGGAGTATTCCTTAATGGTGTTTGATCCATGCTCTCTGAACTTTCACAAAGTTCAATGTATTTTCTAACTTGTCTATGGACGGACAGTGGTCCAACTAAACCTCCTTCAGTTTGGAGATGATTTGTGTGGTCACGTTCCCAATGGGATATAAACTATACAAAAAAAATCTAAACTAAATCCTAGATCCTAAAACAAAATCTGAAAAAATTCTAATAAAGCTAAAAACTGAGAATTGAAAGAGTCTAAATTAGAAGGATAGTACCCGATTTACTTGAACTAGAAGAACTTCCTACAAAAACAAAACAAACTTTGTTAGTTCTAGAATTCAAAAACTAGTCCTAGAAAAGCAATAAACCTAACTGCTTCTAATTTTATAGTTACTAAAATAATTTAGAATCGTTTTAACTTAAATTCCCAGGCAGCGGTGCCAAAAACTTATTCGCTCGCCTTAAATGCAAGGCTTGCGATGTAGTAATAACTCGGTAAGACCGAGGTCGATCCACAGGGAATTAAGGAAAACCAATTCAAACTATTCTAACAACTTCAAATTTAACAATTTTGAAGTTTGATTTTAAAAACTGAGCAAAAATGGTAACTTTTATAAAATCTGTTAATTAATGGAACTAAGGACTCAAGGATCCACTTATAGTAATTGCATGTGAATTCATTCATCCAAGCATAAATACAACTAGATTCGAAGTTCTATCTCTCATCTAGTTGGAAGATTAAACATTCAAACAAAAATAATCCCACTTAAGTTAGAAAATAAGATTCTAGTTCTAATGAAGCATATAGAATTCAAACATGTAGCCTTCGAAGTAACATCCATGCCAAAAGACTATGGTATGCTCTAGGGTTACTACAATTCAAATCTAATCAATCCAAACATGATAATCCCAGAGAATTGCAAGGAACCCATGTCCAAAGCACATGAACTCTCATAAAACATCCAAAAATACCAACTTTATTCAAACTAGAACTTAAAAATTCAAACTTTAAGTAAAGATACTTGAATTAAACAAATACTATATGATAACTAGCTACAAGCTTCACCTCTTACCCTTAGCTAAGAGGTTCTAGTCGAGCATCATCATGCTACAACTAAAATCAAAAGAAAAACTAAAGGAAAACGTGAAAAATTAGAAAAAGCCGCTCCACGATGCTCTCATTCACTTCCCATGACCTCCAATCTCTTCTAGGATACCTTAGGAACGAACCTTAGGTGTCCTTTTCTAATAACAAAGCTCCACCGCCTCAGAATGTTCTAGATTTGTGTAATAACTTATGCAGTTACGCAAACAAGTTCGATTGATCGAAGCTCCTATCCAATTGATCGGAATGTCATCTCCGATTGATCAGACGATGGTCGATGAATCTGAAAAGTGTCCCAAGAGTTGTTATTTTCCATCACTATTTCGATTGATCGGACATGACTCCGATTGATCGGAACACCCCTGATCAATTGATCAGACATCATCCGATTGATCGAAAATTTGTCTAGAGAGTTTTAAAAGTTCAATTTTTCAAGTGTGTCCGATGGATGGTCTGATTGATCGAAGACCTATCAGAATATGTCATCTGATTGATCAGAGACCTATCAGGGATCCATCGAACTACCTGTTTCTACATTTTTTTCTGGTTTCTATTCGAACTTTCTTCACTTGATTTCTTCCTCTCTTTCTTCATTTCCTTGAACCTTGTCTACTTGATCTTCAAGTGAGTTTAAAAGCATTTTCTTAGCCATCAAATTTGTGAAGTCTCCCTCTCATTCCTATAATCACAAACATGCATTAAATTAGTCTTTTAAACATGCAAACCATGCATAATGTGTGATGAATTGGGGTTGGAATATGCACAATTCAGAGATCAACATCCACCCCATCCATTCATTTTGCGAGCTCATTTTAGGATATACGACCAAAACTGATTCAGATCCAAGATTCAAGTGGGCCACATGAGAGAAAAAAAATAGGAAATGAAATGTTACCGTTAAAACCTTCCCAGGCTCCACCTTAATGTTTATATTCCATCAAAACCGTTTATAAGATCAAACTTATCCTGATATACAACTTTTGTAATGGGCCCTAGTAATTTTTTAATGGTAGGACTTAGTTGGCACCATTAATTGTTAACTATTGTGGTCTACATGAGATTTGTATCTTTTCCATTTTTTAGGCCCATGCCCTAAAATCATAATCAACAAAGAATGGACAGCATGAATCAAACAAATGCTTCATCATGCGCCCACGACATAGTTCACCTATGGAGTGGATTCTGCAAGGCTTGCCCATGTGACAAAAAGCTTAAAAGGGCATTATTGTCTTTTTGGAATGCAACAAACGGAGCTCTCCACTGATGCGTGAGTCAAAATTTGAATAAGTGGTTTTTTACCTTATTTTGAAACTACGGGCGAATTTTAGGAAACAGTTTAAAAGCAAGCTTTTTTATGAAATTCAACCAAAACTTGAGTGTTTAGATGGCATTGTCTCATACATATATAACCATTAAAATTTGATTTTAATGGTATAAAACACTACTAACTATATTAAGATCATGATGTAATGGTAAAAATTAAAGATGATATAGTATAAATGGTTAAGATGGACTATTTGTCTCTCTTTTTTTAAAGTGAGGAATACTCTCTCATTACTTACCTAAGGCAAAGCCTGAAAAGATGGACTATTTATCTATTTATTAATGATGTAAAGGTTTAGATTGAAATGTAACAGTTAGATAGCTTAGACTAACCATAAATAGCCTACTCAATGGTTTAGATTGTTGATCGATTGAGTCGATTATAAAATGTAAGCTTGAGATGTATAAAAGGATGTGTATGTACATGTATAGGAGGGAAGGGACCGTAGATCATGATTTTGGCAGTAGGTTAAGCACATATTTGGCTGATGAGTAAAATGAATGGATCTAATTCTTATATGGATACGCGTACGAATGGATGTGATGATCTCATGTTCAGTTTACCATGATCGGGTGGTCGAAAGTTGACGAGGGCAATCGGATATCTTCGTCTAGTGATGAATAGTTATTTGAATGGTTGGTTTGATGAACTATCATATATACAAATTATATGAGGACTTGAAGTCTAATATAATATGTATGTGGTCTAAGAATGTGTACATGTGCATTTACCTAAGCATATCTTTTTAAAAATAATTTTACTTACTAAAATATACACGTAGAAAAGGACTTATGTACCTACTCATGTGTGGAATTTTACAATAGGGGTTAGGGATTCTACTAAGACCAGCGACAGTGGTTGGTCCCCTCTAAGGTCTAAGTTTGATGCTCCCCAATTCTCAATGATGACTACCCCAACCCCCCACCCCCCAGATTACGCTACATCCCACAAAGGTTCAAAAGTATATATCCTATTTGAAGCATAGTTTCATGCATTGGGATGCTCCAGTGCATCTTCACTCGCGTAGCCATGTATGATTACTTCATTCTTCATTTAGACAGGTTACATTTGCATTTGATCTTAGATCACCATATATAAACCACCAAGGAATCTAATGACCTAGTGCGACTTCTCGACCAAATCATTTTTCGTGGACAGGTGATAGAAATCCTCTCCATAATCCCTCAAGGATTAGCTACCCTGATGATAATTCTGGTATTGTTGGAACAATACCTGATCATAGTCACTCGACAAGAATTGTGTCCACATCAATTGCTTCATTCACTGCCATGTGCAAATTGGTACTTTCATCTACCTGGTTTGAGTAAGTTTAAGTTTTTCCCACTAGGCAAATGCTCTAACCTTTAACTTATAAGTCACAAGCTTAACCATTTTCTCCTCAAGAACCTCTATATAGTTAAAGAATCGCTCAACTTTAAGAATCTAATTAAGGAAGTCCTCGATGTGAAATTAGCTGCTAAAGCTAAGGAGATCAACCTTCATTTTGAAATTCCTATTGTAACACCCCGAATTTTCAGGATTTATTTGAAAAGTTTTGAAATTTCATTTTTATTTTATTTTAATTAATTATCATACATTTACCCTTGTTTCAATAATAACGAACCATCCGTAAGAGATCCGATAGGGTACCCTTTATAAATGATCAACTTAGAAAGGTTAGATTCCGCTAAACTTGTAAATTTACGATAATTACGAAAATGTCATTAGTTAAACTTAAGTTAAACTGTCAATTTTAAGTGCACTAGTTTTTTGCGATTATATCAACGCAAAACCCTAGACTTTAGTATTTGGGCATGTTTTAGCCGTACACATCGAATTTCAGCCCTCCAATCATCCTATAAATAGGCAAATCAAAAATTTGATCATAAGTGGGCCACCTCACCTTAGATCTGTCTCATTTTTTCTATCAACACCTAAAATTACTAGGCTGGCCAACTGGATGGCGTGGATTTCAAATATACATCACAGTGGGACCCATCGTGGCTAAAGCCACTAACCGGACCGGCCCGCGTCAGGCCCAGCAAGCAGGCACCTATATAACAACGTGCACGCTGTGCATGCGCTAGACCCTCCAAACCGTCCGTTCGGTCGGCCCTGTTCGATGATCTAAGTCGTTCATCCTCTTTGTAGCACCCCAAAACCCCCTCTAGATTATTGTTTTCAGATTTTTACCCTGGATCCTCATCGATCTTCTTCTCCAAACCAACCGTCATAAACTTAGAACTTCCAATCCGGAATTCCTCTTTGCGTGAAAAGTTGGGGAACCTTCTAGATGATCCTTGGGATCCCTCCAAGCTAACTAACGTAGAGAATCCCCTCCAAAATCGAGCTTTCTAAAATTTTATGGATTTTTCTTTAAAATCTTCTCTTGTACAAGAGATCTATCAAACGGCTGTGGAGCTTTGATTTGTGGACCCTACCTATCTAAATAGACTAATCTAAACCCATCCTAGGTGTCCGATCGTCAGATAAACCGTCTGTTTGCTACATTCTATTTTCATCCCCTCTCTTTCCTTAAAACTTTACGCCGACCGTTCAATCGCGTGTGGCCCCATTCTAATATCTACTACGTCCATTTTGTGGCCCACACTCATCATAACCCACGTCCAGACTTCCTTTCAAACTATTAAGTCTATACTTTTTAAATCGGTCCGTAACATCTCAAATCTTATCTTTAAACAACAACCGTCTATCAATTGCTTTTATAGCTTCTTTAAACCCTAAAATCTGACCCTCCTAATCTAAATGAAGCCTCTCCTAGCAACAATAACCCTCATGCACGAATTTGAGATAGAGAGAGAAAAAAGAGAGAGAAAAAGTGAGAAGAGAGAGAAGAGAGAGAAAGAGAGAGAGAGAGAGAGAGAGAGAGAGAGAGAGAGATTGTTTGGTTGTTCCAGTGACATGCTTAGCCCCTACGGCCTTCTATCGCGTCTGGTCCGCGATGTGAGAATTTTTCCTTCAACCTAACATGGATAAAAGTGTAATTCTTAGATTTTCTTTATTGTTTATTGAGTATCTTAAGCTTGAATTCATGATCCATATTATACCATGATTAATGTTAGATTTATGCTAAAATGATATTATGTGATGCTATTCCGACCCCGGTAGAAGATCAAGGTCGAAATACTGTCTGTATCATAAAGACCACGGTCACAATATAGCAGATTATTTTGACCTGAAGTGACAAATAGAAACCCTCATTCAACAGGGATTCTTAAAAGATTACATCACCCAGCGTCAGGAGGACCGAAGGGCCATGGATCGGAATAATCAAACTGAAAAAAAAAAATTTACAATAACCCTGTGGAGGAAATCCACATGATTTTTGGTAGACCGACTACTGGAGACTTCGGTAATGCCCAAAAAGCATATGTATGACAAGCTAGGACATCTGAACTAGGACTTTCCTGTGAACATTATGAGCCGACCTGTGAAAATTGCGAAGGTCACATCTCATGCATTAACGTTCACTGAAGAAGATGCCAAAGGCGTCCTTCATCCCCATGATGATTCACTTGTGGTGTCAATGGTAGTCGCCAACAAAAAGCTCCACAGAATAATGGTCGACACAGGTAGTTCGGTGGATATCTTATACATTGCATGCACCTTTGAAAAAATGAAGATCGACCGATATAGATTAGGGCCAATCAAAACGGCTTTAACCGGATTCACAGGAGAGATCATTAAGCCAGAAGGAGAGGTAATTAACTCTCCCAGTTACAGCAGGAGAGGAACCTAATCAAAAAATAATTATGGTTGCTTTTCTTGTTGTCAACATGCCATCCGCTTTACAACCCAATCATCGGCCGCCAAATCCTACGAGCCCTTAAAGCAGGTATTTTCATCTATCACTTGGCTATGAAATTTGAGGTCAATGATGGAATTGGAGTCGTAAGAGGTGATCAGTAGGAAGCTCATCGATGTTACGAACTTACCTTACACGGCAAAAGCTTGGTCTCGGTAGTCTCGCACACAACTCCCTTGGATTCAAGAGAAGAAACGAAAGAGCGTGGGTCACCCGCTAAAGAATTGGTCATAATCCCGTTATCAGATGACGACTTGACCTGAGTTGTCTGAATCAGATCCCAGCTTAAAGTCAAGCTATAGAAAGAGCTCACTGCTTTTCTGAAGGAGCATGTCAATGTGTTTGCTTGGTCCATCAGGACATGCCAGGAATCAGCCCAGAAGTAATGGTCCACCGATTGAACATGGACTCGACCTTTATCCGTCTATTAGAAAAGGCGACCCTTCAACATAGAAAGGTATGCCGCAATCAAAGATGAGGTCGAGAAATTATGTCAGGCAGGATTTATTGAAGAAAATACGATACTCGGACTGGCTTGCTAACATTGTCTTGGTGAAAAAAGCTAACAGGAAGTGGAGAGTTGTATAGATTACACCGACCTCAATAAAGTTTGCTCAAAGGACAGATTCCCCGCTGTCCAAAATAGATTAACTTGTCGACGTAACGTCGGGTTATGAGCTACTCAATTTTATGGATGCGTAATCCGGACATAACCAAATTCGGATGCACGTTCCCGATAAACAGAATACAGCGTTCATCACAGACTGAGGCCTCTACTATTATGCATTCGGACTTAAAAATGCAGGGCAACCTATCAGCGCCTAGTTAATAAAATGTTTATCGAACAGATCGGCAAATCCATGGAGGTTTACGTGGACGACATGCTCATTAAAAGTCTGAGATCGAAAAACCACGTCGAAGACCTCCACACCATGTTTGGCATCTTGAGGAAATATCAAATGAAGCTCAACCCCAGCAAATGCGCCTTTGGTGTAAATTCGAGAAAGTTCCTCGGCTTCATGGTAAACCAAGGGGGATAGAAGCTAATCCAGAGAAGATTCAAGCATTGATTGACATGAGCTCGCCTACTACTATCAAGGAAGTCCAACGTCTCACAGGACGAATTGCAGCCCTCAATCGATTTGTCTCAAGGGCCACGGACCGATGCCTCCCTTTCTTCAAGCAGCTTCGCAAATGTAAAGAAATGTTGTGGACCCTAGAATGTGATCAGGCTTTTCGCGAACTCAAAACTTACTTCGGATCTCCGCCCTTGTTATTGAAGCCAATGCGGGGTGAAGAATTACTTTTGTACTTAGCAGTCTCGTCAGCAGCCGTCAGTTCAACCCTAATCTGTGACGACCAAGGAACGCAATGGCCGGTTTACTACATCAGCAAAGCTCTGCTTGATGTAGAGACGCAATATCCCTGGATCGAAAAATTGGCACTAGCACTGGTCACTAGACTAGACGACTGAGACCTTATTTGCAAGTACATCCAATAGCAGTGTTAACGGATCAACCGGTACGACAAGTGTTGCAGAAAAACTAAAAACCTCAGGCTGTCTCATCAAGTGGGCCATCGAGCTCGGTGAATT
>PVNU02002375.1:0-17706 GCA_003013855.2 Liriodendron chinense | reverse complement strand
TCCAGAGGATTGAGGCAGGGGGCCCTTTATCGCCTTACTTGTTTGTGGGCATTGGCGAAGCTCTTAGCGCGATGCTTCATAGAGGAGAGGAGTTTGGATTGTTTCAAGGTTTCCAAGTAGGATAAAAATGGGCCTAAGGTCACTCATCTTCAATATGCGGTTGACACACTGTTGTTCTGTGAGGCTGAGTCAAGTGTAGTGGATAATATCCATAAGCTGACTATTTGTTTTGAGGCAGTATCGGGTTTGAAGATTAATGTCGCGAAGTCAGAGCTTTCTTGGCATTCATGTAGGAGAGGAAGATCTGTAGATTCTCACAGATGTTTTCGGGTGCAAGATCAGTTCGTTTCCTACCACTTATATCTTGGCTTGCCTTTGTGCTTGGGGAAGCCGCCTATTCACCTTTGGGATAGGGTGATAGAAAGAATAGATAGGAAGTTTGCTAGCCGGAAATGTAGGTGTATGTCGTTGGGTAGTTGGTTGACTCTAATCAAGACGGCTTTCTCGAACAAGCCCATTTACTTCTTATCTCTTTTTCGATTCCCGAGGACGGTCCTTGGTTAGAAAGGTTGAGACAAGGATTCTTTTGGAAATGTGCTAACTAGGGGAGGAAGTTTCATCTTTTCAAGTGAGATGAGGTGTGTAGGTCGATTAAGGAGTGAGATGAGGTGTGCAGGCCGATTAAGGAAAGCGGGGCTAGCATTAAACCTTTGGGGGAGATGCATACCTCCTTTTTGAGCAAATGTGTGTGGAGATTAGGTGTGGAGGAGAGGAAATTGTGGAGGGAAGTGGTGGCCAATAAGTATGGCATGCAGGAACGTAGATGGTTTGTGAAAACATCTTCCTTGTATTTAGGCCTCCGCTAATTGGAAAGGGGTGGTGGCTACGGAGCATTATGTTGTAGGGGCTTATCTTTCTCTGTGGGCAATGGGCTTCATATTCGTTTTTGGGTGAACATTTGGTGTGGTGATCAAGCGTTACAGTCAATGTTTTCGAGAATTGTTCATCTTGCTCCTGACCGTTTTGTTGCTGTAGCGGAATGTTTTTCAATCTTAGGGGACTTGGTAGTGTGGGTGTCTCCTTGTTGCAGGAATTTATTAGATATAGAAATTAAGGAATATTCTAGTCTCCTCGAGGTTCTAAGGTATGCTAAGGTAGAGATGCAAGAGGGTGATACCATGGTCTGGGCAAGAAATGCTTCCACATTTTTTTGGTCAAGTCGTTGTTTGGCGTAGTCTCAAACTAGGTCAGCGTCCCCCCCCCCCCCCCCCCCCCCCCCCCCCCATCCTTTCCATTATTGGTATTATGGGGCCCCTCCTCGGGTGGAGGTGTTCGTTTGGTTGGTTGGTCGTAAGAGAATTCTTATGATAGACAATTTGTGGAAAGGCAATGATTCTTCATAATATTTGTTTCATGTGCATGGCAAATGAAGTACTATCGATCACCTTTCATCCATTGCCCCCTCGCCGGCAAAGTGTGGAATCATTTTCTATCTTTATATCATGTGGTATGGGCGATGCCGGAAACGCTGGGAGATCTTCTTTGGGCGTGACAGTGGGGAAGGTCCTTGGGAAAACTGGAAAAGCTTGGTGGAGGCCTTCTCATTATGGTGGTTGTTTTAGTCTATTTGAGGAGTGAGAAATGATTGTTGTTTTAGAAATATCTAGGTTGGGGGCAGAGGAGGTCATTAGAAGCATCTCTAGTTTCTTAGAGTGTGGGCCTGAGTTGGTCGGTGTTGGAGTTGTATTCTTTTGCTCGTTTTTTCCAGTGTTATCATAATAGTACGATTCGTATCGTACCATCGTACGATCCATATCGTAGGTCGGAATCACATTTGGAGTCGAATCGTACGATTCCGATTTGAGCGGACGATCAGATCGTGAATCATACGATTCGAACTTCCACCGCTCGAAAACCAGTAGTGCCCGATGGAAAAGAAAGAAAAAAGAAAAAAGAATACCTCGTCATCTTCTTCTTCTTCTCTCTTCTTCAGAGGGTGTTGCCGTTGCCGCGGTTGCTGTGACAGCTGCTTCTTCTTCTTCTTCTTCTTCCTTTCCCATGGTGCGGCCCCCTCCCCTCTCTCTCTCTCTCTCTCTAAACGAATGGAAGGCGTGGATGTTTAATAGCCACGCACTTTTAACTTTTTTTTAAATACTTAGCGGCGCATGCAACTTAGTGCACATGCACACACTATTTCGGTGCACGGGGCCCACCTTGATTTATGTGTTGTAATCCATGCCGTCAATCAGTTTTTTCAGTTCATTTTTAGGCCATGATCCCAAAATGAAACAAATCCAAATCTCAGGTGGACCACACAGTAGGGATTGAATGCCCATAGTTAAAAACTTCCTATGGCCCATTGTAATGTTTATTTTCCATCGAACATGTTGACAAGGTCACATGCACTTGGATGAAGGAAAAACACAAATGGCAGCTCGATCCAAAAAATCTGTTGGCCCATAAAGTATTTAATGGTGGGAATTTAATCCCTATTGTGCGGTCCACCAAGATTTGGATCTGCCTCATTTTTTGGACCATGCCCTAAAATGAGTTGGTAAAAAGAATGGGCGGCATGGATATACAATAAATGTTAGAGTTGGGCCTCACATTTAAGACATCACTCACTATGGTCCACCTAAGATTTAGATGTCTGATTTTTCGTACCCACCCTTAAAATGAGTTGGCAAAATAATTGAGATGGGCCCCACATTTAGGGCCTCACCCACTAGTGGTCCACCTGAGATATGGATCTACCTTATTTTTAGACCATGTCATAAATGAGTTGGTAAAACGGAATGAACGACATAGATATATAATACATACATCGAGGTGGGCCCCCTTAAAAAATTGTACATGAGGCATATATTAACTCAAAATTAATTAATTAAATTATGGCCCGTGTTGCTAAATGGATGATTGATATGTTTTTTAATTTTTCTTATCTGTGTATAATTATTTGTTATTTTTTATGATATTTTTATGAAAATCTAAAAAATCTTATGATTTATGATATGATACGATTTTGACAAGAAAACAATTTATGATTTGATAACATTCGTTTTTGCAAGCCTTCTTAATAATTTTTTTTTTGTCATCTCTAACAAAAAAAGGGCTCTACTTTACCAAATCATGATTGATTTGTGTCCAATTAGGGCCCCATTTGGCTGACTTGCAATATGTCAACCAATCAACAACATTCTTACGAAACAATGGTCAGATACACCATTATATTTGTTCAAAAATGCAAAAATGATAGATTCTTGAATATCTCATTTTCCCCCTTAATTCTTAATGTGAGCCAATACGGTCCCTATGGGTTGATTGCTGATATGCAATGCCCATACAGATTGTTTTTCGGCTTGGGCCAATAGGCCCCCTGATACTGATATTCAAACCATGAAGCAGCAGTCACAACATCTTATTCTTCAGAGAGGGACCACTGCTCCAGCCTCCAGCTTGAAAACTAATCGTGCAAGCTGCCCCTTGGCACCCATTTGACAGCAAATAACGAGAAAAGTGGCTCCAAGGAGAGCCTGGGCTGCTGGACAATGAAGAAATAGGTGATGGACAGATTCCTTTTGCATTTACACATGACAAATCTGTTCGGCCTTTGGGAGCCTCTATGCCAAGAATGATCTACTGTTAGAATCTTGTCTTGAACCGCTGCCCAAACAAACAACGCCACCGTTAGGAGAATATTCTCTTTGCCACATCAAGGATGGGAATGAAGCTTCTGATATGGATCGAAATAGACAGCCGAATATGTTCCCAAACAATACCATCTGCATTTTCTAGCATCTCCCTTGTTTGGCATCAAAGCACTGCTTGGAGACGGAAGCTGCTGGAACTCTGGAATTTATCATCATTGTTGATGTCATCGTCGAAGCCTTATACCAATTAATTGGGGTTGGCTACATGAATCCTGTTCCGCCATTCCATTGTATCAAGGCCCATACCTTCAATTAAACCATAGGTCGTCAAGTCTTTTCTACCTCCATCCACGTCCTTTTGGGCCTTCCCCTTGCCTTTTTAGAGCCTTCGACTTATACCAAATCACTCATAATCGGCGGGGTTCTTGGTCTCCGTTGCACATGAACAAACCCTCTTAAGTCTACTTTCCTCCATCTAAGTCTACATTTTCTAAGATCTCCCTCATTTGGCCATCAAAAGCACTGCTTGGAGACTGAGAAGCTGCTGGAATTCTGCAATTTATCATCATCTTATCGTTGTCTTCTAAGCCTTATCCCAATTAATTGGGGTCAGCTACATGAATCCTGTTCTGCCGTTTTCCACTCTATCAAGGGCCATACCCTTCAATTAGACCATAGGTCGTCAAGTCTTTTTTTAATACCTCCATCGACATCCTTTTGGGCCTTCTCCTTATCTTTTTTAGAGCCTTCAACTTGTATCAACTCACTCATAATCGGCGAGGTTCTTGGTCTTTGTCGCACATGCGCAAACCATCCAAGTCTACTTTTCTTCATCTTATTACCTATTGGTGCTCTGCTACTCAGTTCGCATGAATGCATTCATTTCAAATTCTATCCTTCCTTATCTTGCCACTCATCCATCTCAACATCCTTGTTTCAGCTACACATCCCATGAACATGTTGTTCCTTAAGTGCCCACCATTTTGTCCCATAAAGTATCTCTGGTATAGTTATCCTATAAAATTTCCCTTTCTTTTTGAGTGGTACACGATCATCACATAAAACTCCAAAATGGAACTCCACAATTTATGAATCCTTTAAAATTCTTTTAAAGGCACATTGCAAACTGATCTATACCTGATATACTATGAAAATTCTCGATTGCCTCATTTCGTTGTAAATGTGGCATACATTTGCATCAAACTAAAAAGTTGAAAAATGGTGAACCCCATTTTAGAGGGGTCATAACTCGAAGACCACACCAAACCATGATTCTAGCTAGCAGATTGGTGGACACTGTCACAAAAGACATGGTCGCATTCTGCATTACTCAAAAGTTGGGGTTGTCTAACAATCTGATTTTGGGAATAGACAAAAGAGTGGTAGAGCTGGGGTCGACATCAATATTGGGCCTACAAAAAAGCGAAATGTTGGGGTTGACAACAGTGGTAGAGCTGGAATGGATTTGGGGTGCAAAGTAGGTTTCATTCCATCTGATGTATCCCTTCCATTGATTGTGGCAAGAATGAAGAGCTTGCGGTAGCCGGTGACAAAAAAGGGTTGAAAGAGAACGGCTTTGCCTGGAAAGTCAGAATTTATTATTTGATGCTCATAAGGGAAACTCTTTGCCAAGATATTCAATAACGGTAAAAGTTACTGTTATGGTACAGGCCGTAATGGCTGTTATGGCCCTGTCACGGTCGATTTTTTAAAGAAAAACATAAAGAAGGAAATTTTTGGAATAATGGGAGGATCCCACATACATATTGTTTCTAGTTTTGAACATGTGTATAATGGTGTAATGGGCCATTCTTGGGTAAGAATGTTGTCTCGAGTTGCGGAGTGGTGGCTAACGTGCACACTTTCCACCTGTGGTTCTATGGAGTGCCATCTAAAGTGGTATCTTTTGCATGGTTAGCAGTGTTTTAAATAGCTACGCTATGTAGCGTGTAGCTTACGACTTAGCCCTAACGCTATGTAGCTCATGAACATAGCTTAAGTCACGTGTAGCCTACGCTACACGCTACGTAACTCACATTACAAGTTATTTTTCATTACAACATTAAAATCAAATAATATTTTCAATGATTTGTTACAGTTTTCTATTTTCAATATTTAATGCTTTTAATAAAAATAATATAAGCAACAGTATTAAATTAGTTTTGTTTATTCTTTCTTTACCTTTATACTTAATGATGACCCTTTTCTATTACTTTAAGTCGCATTTGGTTGCACCGCATATCATGAAAGTTTGTTAAATTTCATTAATTATCAGTCTAATTTGGTGAATATCATGGAATTAGTGCAACCAAGAACAACCTTAATAAAAAATTTAGAAGTAATTTATAGCTTACGCTACACGCTATGTAGCTTACGCCTCATGCTTTAGAGGGGTGAACGCTACGCTACACGCTATTCGCTATTTAAAACACTGATGGTTAGTGGGGTGGAATAAGGTGTTGACTATTGATAACCTTCGTAAGAGGGGCTTCTTCCTTACCAACGCGTCTGTTTGAACGATGAAGAGACAGTCCCGCATTTGTTTATGCATTGCCACTTTTCCAGGGAGGTGTAGACTCATATTTTTCAGTTTTTTGGCATCACTTGGGTATCCCCGGTCTGCATTTACGATTTCTTTCGGCAATGGCATGGGGTGTGTGTTGGTGGAGTAGCTGCTAAAGAATGGAGATTATTCCTCTTAGCTGGGCTATGGGCCATTGGTAGGAAAGAAATCAGAGGTGTTTTAGGGATTTGTCTGGTAATCCATTGGGGTTTTTTTTGTAGCGCTAAATCACTTGTATTTGAGTGGAGAGCATGTTCTTCTTAGTGTGTAAATTGAGGATGGAAGCGGGTTTCTAATGTTTGTTCGGGGTGTCTTCTATCGATTAGGGTGGTTTTTTTCTTCTTCCTGTTTTTTCTTCTTGTATTCTTTTTTGCCTTCGGGTTTTTTTTTTTTTTATTTTTTATTTTTTATTTTTATATATATAAATTAGGATCCTTCAAAAATAAAAAAAAAACTCTTGAAATAATTTGAGTACATAATATATGGCATCTTTTAACAGTGTACAGGTGTAGCTTGGTCTAGAGGCAGAGGACTTAGATTTCTGGTTATTTTATAGGTGCCCTTCGAACTGATCACAAAATATTCTTTGTTGATCTTTGGCCTATAGTTTGAAAGGATGAAAAGGAAAACAA
This sequence comes from Liriodendron chinense, assembly GCA_003013855.2. Classification (NCBI taxonomy): domain Eukaryota; kingdom Viridiplantae; phylum Streptophyta; class Magnoliopsida; order Magnoliales; family Magnoliaceae; genus Liriodendron; species Liriodendron chinense. The sequence continues at coordinate 10,861 of PVNU02002375.1, read as the reverse complement.
TGTTCTATTTGAAAATAATTTGGGACATGAAGAACACAAATCTAGGAAGGCATAGGAAAATTAATACCAGCAGAACCAGGGAAAGGATTTGAAACATGACCTTAGCAGGAATAACCTTGGACTTTTTCTTTGATAGGTGACTTCTTTTATTGATAAGGCATATAGACAAGGAATCCACACTAGAAAAAAAAAAAAAAAAAACAAACCAACGATTCTTTCTTTTTAAACAACCTATATCCTCCACACTTAACCAGCATTTGATAGATCATCCAACCCCGAGCAATCTTAGTTATTACCTTATTGGTGGGGGTTCGGTCCATTAGCTGGTATTAGTTTAGTCATTCAGGTAGTGACTGGTGTTTTTTTAGCCATTCATCACACACCTCATGTGGATCTAGCTTTCAACAGCATAGAACACGTTATGAGATATGTTTAAGGGAGCTGTTTGGTCCATTATATGCATGCTAATGGGGCAAGTATGTTTCTCATTGTGGTTCACCTGATGAAATAGCGTCCAACTCGGAAGAGTCACCCCTTCATTATACTGTACAGGACTGATTAAGAGGATGTCAACAAAGAAATACAAATGGAAGGACCTCCGTATGCCACACAAGAACCCATCTCAGGATTATCACGCAATACAAGCACAAAAATAATCAAAGCCAACCAACTGACGAGGCTAAAGCACAACTATAAAGTGATCTGGTAGAGGCATTCCAATACATGTCATCCAACTTAGCTTTCCTAAATACCACTTTGCCGGCTTGCACCGATTATGAAAGCTATCATTCCTTTTTTTTTTTGGAGGAAAAGCTATTATTCCTTTCTGTCCAAAGGACGGTCAGGAGGGTGAGCTTCCACAGTTTCCTCCCTTTCTGATTGGCGCCTTCCCTGTCCCAAGCGAAGAACATGTCCACAATAGATCCAGGCATCTCCAACTGATTCTAAAACAATGCCAAGAAACGATCCCAAACTTCGTTAGCAACAGAGCGAGGAATAACCTAGATGTGGTGGATTATTTAAAATTCATAGCCAAGAGATTTCTCTAGTGTTGCATGAGAACCACGCGCCAATTAAACTTGAGGGAAAATTTTGTAAGATGCTATTCGACTGATTATGCTACATGGGTCAGGGTGTTGGGCTATTAAGATTCAACGTGAGCCAGAGGAGGAGTGGTCCAGAGGTGAGGATGTTGAAATGCCTGTGTAGTTAGACTAGGAATGATTGACTCAAGGGTGAGGTGAGTTGAAACAACCTGGGAGTTCCATGTGCCAAGAAAACTGGTGACGGGCCCTTGTTAGAGAGGGAACTTTGATTTGACTTGAAGGCAATATTTTAAAACCCTGACCATTGACCAACCTTGACCCCTTCCAATGGCGTGTTTGGTTCAATTGGTCAGACCCTCTTTTGGTCCAGAAGTCTGCTTGATTTAAAGTAATATAAATAGAAGGAATTTACAATTAAGGGTGTGTTTGTATGCCACCCATTTTTCATTTCTCATTAAATCTGTGAACTCCAGGAAAGCTGTTTTTAATTTCTTTCTTTTTTGATACATAAGCTGGGATTAAATTCAAACCCTAGATGTCAAGACACGGGCTTCTATAGTTTTATAGGAAAGATGTTGTCACACCTCCCTGATAGGTGAGCTGGGCTCAAACCTGAGATCTAAATGCTGAAACACAGCCTTTCACCATGACTGACCTCCTCTCTCACACATGTAGGTATGTGATGTATTCAGAAATCTGAACCATTCATCAACCTTGGTGTCTTTGACAACTGAAATTTCGGGCCCATTGGACACATGAGTGTCTTAAGCTCAAATCCAGCAATTTTTCCTTTGCTTAGCAGGAAGGAAAAAGCATCAAAACTCATTCTCAGTGGCACCAAAGCACCCCTGTAATCTGCTGTTAACCTAGTGGCTGGATCATTTGCTTTTCAAGTAGGAAGTCATCGGTTCGAGCTTCGAGTGATGCATTTGCTTTTATTATTTTATTTTTTCACCTTCCAAAAAATCCCCCCCCCCCCCCCCCCCCCCCCCACGCGTGTATTAACAAAATGGCTATCCCCTTAACTGGGCTGGGTTTTATAGCGACCTGGCTCATTCTGGTCCAAACCTGCCTGATTGGCTGGTTTGGTTCAGGTATTAAAACACTGGCTGATGGGCTTGAAAGGAAGAAGAGGGGTGGACTAAAAGGACTTGGATAAGGTTAGGATATGAAGGTTTTTACACTTACCGAAGGTAAATAGCTGAACAAGGCTATGCGACAATGATGATGATGAAACCACTCGTTCTCTTATTTTGGATTTGTTTTTCATTATTCTGCTTTGCTTATAAATTTTCTAAGTGAGCATCTAGTATGACATGTTTCCTATACTTTCACTGTGCTCATAAATATACTGCATCTCTTATTGGTTGACATGATTGATCATCTAACAAAGGGATTTCATGGTTCTTGATCTGTCAGAGAATCTTCCCCCTATTTGATTCTTTCCTTTTGCTGAGGTTGATCATCCTGTGATTGTCTGCTTATTGTAAATTAGCCTTTTATGGTTCTAGTTTCTGTAGTCTGTATTTTTAATAGGGTATGGAGATTAAATGAATCTTTTGATTGCACTATTATGAATTTGTTCCCTCTCTTTTGCTGTAATGCAGGAAGCATCTGATTGTGGATGCTAAGCAGCAGTTCATCTCTCAAGTTCCAGAATCATTAAAGGAGAATCTTATTCAACGCCTCAGATCAATTAGCAGCAGAAAACAGTTACTGGATTCTTAAACAACTGATGATGGTATGCAAACCAGTGTTTTAAATAGCTACGCTAACGCTATGTAGTGTGTAGCTTAGACTTAACGCTATGTAGCTTATGAAAATAGCTTAAGTTGCGTGGAGCCTACGCTACATGATAATTTGCATATGCTACACACTATAGAGACTATATTCTACACACTATGTAGCTTACTTTACAAGTTATTTTTCACTAGAACATTAAAATCAATTAATGTTTTCAATGATTTGTTACATTTTTCCATTTTTAATAAAAAATTAGGTAATGTTTTCCATGCTCTTAGTTAAATAATATAGGTAGCAATATTAAATCAGTTTCATTGGTCTTTAATCATTGTCATTTCTTATTACTTTAGGTTGCATTTGGTTGCACCAAATATCATGCAATCTTGTTAAATTTCATTATTAATGAAGGATAATTTGGTTCAGAATATCATGAAATTGGTGTAACCAAGCACAACCTTGAATAAAAGCTAGTAGCGTGTAGCTTACGGTATGTGCTATGTAGCTTACGCCTCATGCTTCAGAGGAGTGAGCGCTACGCTACATGCTATTCACTATTTAAAAACACTGATGCAAAGGAAACAACCTTATGCTTGTAGTCCAGACTTTCAACCAATATATTGAGATAAAATAAATTATGCTGACTTGCAAATATATGTACTGGGTTTTGCAGTCTCTCGGTGTGTTTAGCTACCTGAGCTGGTGTATAATCTGTATTACTCATGTATGCAACATTTCAGCAGACCATTTTTTCTTCCAGGAAATGATGACCATGGGTACGTAATAAGAGTTCAATTTCTGATCTGCTTTGTATTTGGTTTTTGGAGGAAGCAAAAAATTTCTTATGCCATCATATTTGGAAATCATACTTCTTAGGTGCATGGGAGAATTCGAGGTCCATAAGGACAGACTAAGTGGGATTCGTGACCACTTCTTCTAGTGGATCCAACACCTCGGCAAAGTTGTTTTCCCATCCATGACGCTGCAGCTTGCTGTGGGCAGGGAATGAGTAACATTCTTGTGTATGATATCCTTTTTGACAATGTCTTCAAAGTGCGAACCTCAGTTCTTGGGGGCTTTCAATTTTCCATCAAATGTGGCAAGATATGGTATCATAAGGACTTATCCAATCATTGAGTTTCTTAATTAGATGACCGGCGAGGTTTTACTTTCCTGAAATACATCGTACTTTCTCTAGAAATTGTTGTGCATGTTGACTGGCGAGGTTCTTCACAGTTGTGGTTTTGAATGGGGGTGACATCACTTTGTTCTTTCAGGTTCATGATATGCAGTCTTTTTTTATTTGTCGAAATGACATTTTGAATACAGGTGAACCCAGTATTTGAAGGGGACATCGAATTGTAGTTTATTTTCCTTGGGCTGATTTTAACACTCATAGTTATCATGCTGAATCACCTGCAAATTTCTGCTAATCTCATCATTGGTTTGCAACTATTCATCAGGTAAAAGTTCTAATCTTTTGTGTTTTTTCTAATGAAATTGTTGCTTCATTCTCTGTTTGTCATCTTTTGAACTGTCGCCCAACTTGTTTTTATTCTTTCTTAATCCTGGTATCCCTATCTCAAGGGTCTGTCGAATTATCGCTATAAGCAAGCAAGTCGGCTGTATTCTACAAATTTATAATTTTAACAATACACCTCCATTTTTCAATTTGTTGCTCTTTTTTTTCTTTCAACTCGTGCTAAAAGTTGTGTAGATGTGCATGTACATAGTCTCTTCACATAGAACTACAACCTAACCATTATGGTTATTTATTTATTTATTATTATTATCCTTTGCTTGAGGTAATAGGAAAATAAGTAACTAATTGCAACAATAAACTTCTATTGAGAAAATGACCACTGATCATATTTCTGGTTGATTTGCATAGCGGCAAGTAATCACCACCAACAGATTCTTTCAGCTAGTTTGATTGTGTTCTTATTAATGCTTCCCCACCTGTCAGTGAGCTTTGTTTTTTCCTCTGTGGATCTTTAGTCTAAAGACCAGACAGGCCATCTTCACTGATCTATAGTACTCCAGCAACGGCTTATGGACCTGAAATGGGTGTACTCACACAATCTAGTCATGCCTCACATGTCATCTGGTACACGAGACCAGTGCTGTTGAAGTTGGGGCAAAGCCTGCACATTGGGCAGGTCGCATGTTGAAAATATGGATGGTTGAAAAAAAGAAACCAATGATCCACATTCAATGTGTATGTGGTCCACTTGACGAGCTGATGTGCCTGTTTTTGGTTAGGATACACACAGGGTGTGCCCTGCCTTATGGGAGTCCTTTGATGCTAGGCATCATGCATGCATCATGGTGAGATGAAATTGCCCATAATGTCTTGTTATGTCGAGCGTCCACTTGTGGGAATTCAATGCTGTTGATGCAGATACTTTATTGTATTCATTTTTAAACTGGGAACAGATTCATGGTTTTTATCCCCCACTACTGTCTTTATCCCATAAGATCCGTATGCTGTATTCGAAGCCGTGAGTTTTGCTTTATCATTTATTGAGCATTGCCCTTCAGTATTTTTACTGCATCAATATGCATTTTTACAATGTTCTCGCAGCATTAAAGCTGGACATGAAGCTGAGCAAATCCAAGTGAAATACATTGCAAATGTGCTTTAACAGGCTGTGCTATTCATTCACATACCCTGAAAAATACGACGCGCCTCAGTTGCTATCTTGTTGCAGCATTGCCCTTCAGTAATCTGTCCGTTTAACAAAGCGGAGATGTCATGACTTTCCACACCACAAAGTGATGTTACCGTCACCTTCATTTCAGCTGTATGAGAAATACTGGACATGCTCCATTCTACATAAGGGTATTCAGGATTACAGTAGTATTTCTCTCTTCTTCTTCTTCTTTTAATGTTTTCGTTGAAACCTAGCATGAGACAACTGCAAGGAAAACCAGGTTAGGACCTTTTGGGTTGGCATCCACATTACTGACACTGGTAATGTGCTGAATTGAGAATACGATTCAACTGCAAAACCAAAAGGGTGAAAGAAGAGAGTTCTGACAGGTTTAAGCTGGCCATAACATACAACCCCTCTCCCATTGATACTCTTTGACTGCAATTTCCAAACTCTGCACGTTTTACATTTATTATTATTTTTATTTGTTTTTATTACCGAGCAAACAGGAGATTCTAAGGCATGACTCAAAGAATGAGGCAGATCCAGATCTCAAGTGGACCCCACCACAGAAAACAGTGGGGACTGTGACATCCACCGTTGGAAACTTCTTAGGGGGCCACAGAAGTTTTCAATCAAGCTGATATTTGTGTTTTCCCTTCATGTCTGTGTGAATTTATGAACAGGTTGGATCTCAAATAAAAATCATGGTGGGCCTAGGAAGTTTTCAACGGTGGATGTCAGTCCCCACTGTTTTCTGTGGCGGGGTCCACTTGAGCTTTGGATCTGCCTTATTCTTTGAGTCAGGCCCTAAACTGGTCGATACAACATGTACATCATGCTGGGGGCCCACAGAAAAGGGTGACGAGATTCGCTACTCAAACCTGTCTCAGTAGCTAATCCGCTTCCGGCAATTCCATTTCCCAAAGTGGGAAAGTCCTGACAATTGTCGGAGATCCAAAGCAAATCTGCCTTAGTCCACTAATCAGCTGACCCCACCTGTAATGTCTTGTCAGCATTCCATGTTTGAGGTGCGGACCAATCCTGACTTAAAAGCGCGTAACATGGAGCTCTCAAATCTAATTTTCAAGTTAATTACCAACCACCCCGGCCATCTTCTTCATACTCACGAAATCAAAGCCTTTCATCTGCTGGACTTACTGTAGATGATGGATAGGCCGGACCACTCCTCTCTAATCCATTAGTTTGGATTGGGATTGAGCTTGAGCTTGGACACTTTAAAAAAATGCCCAGACATAGGGCCCTGATTATTAAATATATTTGGGCTGAACATATGGATGATTATGATGGATCTGGCCCTAGCCCATTTCTGAATGCCACTTAGCTCATTGCTGGACTTGGGACATTCTTCAACCCTGCCCAGCTGAGCCCATTTGCAGCCCGCCGGAATGCCCACCCCATTCAATTGCCAATGTCATCCAGTCAGTAGCTGGGATCGTCTGCTAATAATGGTTGCCAGTGTATGGCCCTTCAAGTGTAGGGATCGCATTTATTGGTTACTATGCACTGAGAATTGTGCTTAACGTCAAACCAACATGCTGAAAATTAAACCATCCAAACCGTGGGTCAGGATGCAGATGGATGATTAGCTGAAATATGCATTTGATTAGATTTTCTAACCAGCAAATTGGTGGACATTTAGTGCATGTTTGGCAGACACCTAAAGGTGAGTTAAATCGTTTGTATTGCAGATCGTGATTAGTAGACAGCATAAATGATCTACAAATGAACTCCTGTTAATCAGAATTTAAAGATCGATCAATCAATCAAAGCTGATGGATGATGACCAACAGCAGTGGGGGTCCACCAATTTGACTGGTTTAATTTGAATCGAACTTGTATCAACCATCTCATAGAAATAGTCTCAGACAACGGATGTAAGCATCCAATCCAAGAAAAGTCTCCTTGATAGAGAACTGCAAGTTGCACAAAGTCCACATTCAACTGATTAATTGCCCAAGATTAGTAGCTAGGATCTTCCTTTCGGAGCATATGATTTATCGTGGTTGTAAACAATACATCATTGCTCTAGATTATTGGACCATTGCCTGCACTTCTTAAAAAAAGATGTGTATTTTGTACAAGACTCCATTTAGAGATTAAGGTCAAACCTCAGGAAGCATGTTTCCAATTGAAAAAGTGTAGAAAACATGTAAACCACTAGAAAGAAATCTAGATCATTCCTTCGCACCAATCTTTCCTTCTCAAGGTTTCAAACTCTATGCAGGCCTAACACATGAAATCAGTAATGTTCATACCTCCGTCCATGCATCCCTGGATGTTCCTTTCAAATCTATTCTAGACAATGATCACTTCTCTTTACTGCAACCATCCCCCCAAATACTGTCCCATGAGCTGCTGGCAGGCTTTGGCCACTTGGTGTTGTTTTGTCCCTGCACATTGGTACCGGAAGGTGCACCGGGTAGCAGTCGTTGGCCTTTATTGAGATTTGGCATGATACGTAGCAGTTGGAATACAAAGCTTGCAAGCTCACCATATAATAATCCATAAGTATCAAAGACCTGCAGTGAATGATAACCATGAGTGAGAACAGTCTGGAACACGGGCATAAGCATGATTGTACTAGAGCCACTATTATTACTACCTGAAGGAGAGCTGACATGAACATATGGACTGCCTGGGTGTTCTGATCCATGAGGAGTGAAATCCGACTGAGGAACATGACAGCACCTCGCACCTGCCATTAATATTAGGAAATACCTTCATTTAAAGTGAGCAATGGCAAGGAAAAAGATGCAAGTTGTACAATACAGTCAGAAAGCAACAGCAACCCTCAGGTGAAACCAAAGCAGGCCTATGGGCTCAAATATCATGGAGCTGGTCCCATGGACAAGTTTGCTCAGTGAATCTGACAAATCTTGATCGATTAAAACATCTGAAGATGCAAAAATATATTGCAACCATTCGCAAATGTGAGGAGGAATTATATTTCAAAGTAATGGGTGGGAGATTGATTTATAGAAGTTCTGGTGAGATTGAAATTGGGTTAGTTGGGTTATTCCAAGGCCTCTATGCTAAAGAGAGGCTTGTTAGATGTTGTCGTCTTTGATTATATTCCTTCGAAGAATGTGGCTTGGCAGGAGAGAATTTGATGACAAAGAAGTTGAATAGCTGTCATGGGCATGGAGGGGGGATAATGCTACGGGGCCAGAGAGCTTCGCATTGTGATTTTTTCAATTAAAGGATAGGGGACTTATTGTCAGTGAATGCCTCGATTGGAAAAAAAGAGAAGTGAAGATTCAGGTGTTCAGTTGACATGGAAAAGGCTTATGAGAAGGTCGATTGGCCATTTCATTTTATTTGTGGGATGTATGGAGTTTGGATAGTATAATACGGACAGCATCATGCATCTCTATGGCTCACTCCTCCATTCTATTAATAGCTCCCTAAAAGACTTTCTGGAGTTCTGAAGGTCCTCATCATGGTGACAGGTCCCCTTCTATTTGTTGTCGTCAAAGGTTTCGGTAAATTGTTGGAAGCGACTTCTAGCCTGGCATTAATAAATGTTTTCTTTGGCAATCCAGGTATTGCGGTCTCCCATCTTTAATTTTGGATGATACAATTATCCTTATGAAGCCTCTGGTGTCCAAATTGCAACTATCAAATCCATATTTAGATGCTTCGAAGTCTGTTCGGGTCTTACTATCAATTTTGGATTTTGTGTCATTGTAGGGATTGGGACTTCAAAAAAAGGTTTAAAAAGTACCAGCTGAAACTGGTATGCATCACCCAATATGTACTGGGTTTCAGTAAAGGGCCGATAGGATACACGCTCCCATATGCTAACATTCCCCCATCAGACTGAATCGTCACCAATTCAGATGAGTCAAAACCACTCTCAGGATATTCAGCCTGCATGACCTAGAAACTCTACATACGTGATTCATAATTTATAATCATCATCATCTAAGCTTTATCCCAATAATTGGGGTTGGCCACATGAATCCTGTCCTACTATTCCACTCTATCAAGGGCCATACCTTCAATCAGACCACAGGTTATCAAGTCCATCCACGTCCTTTTGGGCCTTCCTTTCCGTTTTAGAGCCTTCAACTTATACCAACTCACTCCTAACTGGTACAGTTCTTGGTCTCTGTTGCACATGACCAAACCAAGTCTACTTCCCCTAGCGATAGAAATGACGGTGGAGATCTTTACAAGTCACGTTGGAGGCTTGTTAATTGTGGAAGTTGATTCCTACAATGTGATAAATTTGGCTCTATGAAATGCCTCCTCCACAAAATCTTGCTTTGATTTAGTATAATGGGTTAACATTGTGTGCTTTCAATATGGCGAAAATTTCATCAAATTCTGAGGGTGGCCAATGGTGTTGCCAATTCCCCAGCTAGGGACGGTGCCCTTCGTTTCTATTTGCATTGGTCAATCTTATCCATTGTCTTTGATAGATTTTCGCTGCCCTTTGTAGTGATAACACACACACATACAATGCAATATATATATATATATATATATATATATATATTATATATATATATATATATATAAGTATTTTTTATACTGTACTAACACATGCTATATATGAAGTACAGATGGAAGCTAACCCACTAACGAGTGGAGCCACAAATTTGAGTTTTTTCCCTTCCACTGGTGGTCCATTGCCTGTTTGGCCTAATGAAAGGTTGTGCCATATCCTTGTCCAACACAAGCATGGGAATACAAATTTCCTCAAGTACATGTAGAACATATACTAGAAATCGCTCCTTCAATGGATTCATGTAAATTGGCTTAAATTGCATTATCGAATTTAAAGGGAATTATGAGTCTAGTAAAGACTATAAAGCTCCTTGCTCGGCATTTATATCGAGGGTCTGGGCTCCACATTGTGGTCAAGGAACCAAAGCATTTGTTTTTTTCAGTCACCTGGTGAAGGAATCCAAGATGCCCAGATTGGAATTGATTATTAGTTCTTAATCTGATCTCTATCGGAACTAATTTGACTTGGTATCAGACAATATATAAGAAAATGATTGTAAACACGTTTCTTTAAAATATTATTGCAACTTGGAGGCTACTTCCTCATTCTTCATCATCATCTAAACCTTATCCCAACTAATTGGGTCGGATACATGAATCGTGTTCCACCATTCCACTCTATCAAGGGCCATAACTTGAGTTAGACCATTGTTCATCGAGTCTTTTCTTACTGCCTCCACCTAAATCCTTTTGGGCCTTCTCCTTGCCCTTTTAGAGCCTTCAACTTGGATCAATTCACTCCTTGTAACCAGTGCGGTTCTTGGTTTCTGTTGCACATGACCAAACCATCTAAGTCAACTTTCCCTCACCTTATTAGCCATCGGTGGTACTACTAAGTTCACTTGAATGATTAGTTTCTAATTCTATCCTTCTTGTCTTTGCACA
>PVNU02002374.1:0-25438 GCA_003013855.2 Liriodendron chinense | reverse complement strand
AAGGTGGGGTGTCTACACTTTCTTAACATATTCTTGTTATATTCTTTGTTAGAATTTCATTAAAATATTTAGGATTTTTTTTTTTTAATTTGGGAAGTTTTAAGGGCATGAATCATTCAAAGTGGCGCCCACGAATGATATCCGTACTTTGGGTTAGTAGATAGTGGGGCCCATTTGTACAAACAGAAAACCATTTAGATGATTAAGATTTTGGCATCAGGGTCATCCGGAATGATTAGGATTTTGCACCTTGATTGTTCAACATTGATCCTTTTTCACATTAGGACCATCTAGAATGGTTAGGATTTTGTACCTGAATTGTTCAACATTGACCATTTTTGTATTTTATTTCATAACTATATGTTTCATGGCAGCCAATCGAAGGGTTCAGAGACCTCCATTGCCAATTTTTGGTGCATGGGCCCAGCCAGAGTGGGTCCCATCATGTGAAATGTTTTAATTTACATGTATGCCACTCGTAGAATATCTGAATTATGTGTACAAACTATCATAGTGTATCAAGGTTTTACTCAATTAATAATTGGGTTAAAATGCTACTAGAATTGGAAGTGAATGCGTGCACTCAGTTAGCTTATTGTAACATAAATGTACCTGAATCCAAATATGAACATTGTACGATACCTACTGTTGATGCTGGAAATTCGTCAACAGATGAGGATGAAGGTGCTGATCTTCTTCCTCAAGGTAGGTTGGATCCTGTAGAACAAAAAGAAAAGCTAAGAGAGGTGGCTGGGGTCCAGCCGTTAGCCCTCCGATGCTTAAGTCAGTGAGATCTTGAAAGATTGAATATCTATCTTTAGATCAGTTTTTGTATCATACCTCAATAGTGGAGAGAATGCCTCAATTTATAGACTTAGGTCGTGGAATTGTGTTCCTTAATTGTCGCCGTGACGTTTGTAGAGGAAATCTCGGATCTTTGAGATTTCCGGAGCTGTCCCGTGATCTTCGAGGATCCTTCGGCGGGTTGTTTAGAGATTTCCCGGATTCTCTTCCTCTTATCGCACACAAACTTAGAGAATTACGGCAACAGAATCAGGTCGCAAAGCGGCCGACCTGGCGAGGTCGTTCTCGAGGACTACCTCTCCCTTAGATCGGGTCGGTCAGACATGACGACCTGTATTTGAGTTATTCAGTCTGTCATCAGATCGGCTTCGAGCTGAGCGAGCTGAACCAAATCCATCCTCAAGTCAGCTCGTATTCTTTTCGTGAGGGTGCCAAGGTCAGCTCGTATTCTTCTCACAACAGAAGTCCCCCCACTCCCGAGTCTAGCTCGTCTGTCTCGGGAGTAGCTTGATAAAGAAGATGCGTCGATCTGATTACCCTTAGTGTTTTACAGCTGTCGCGCCGTCATCCGACGAGCGGGAAAGCGGCATTTAATGCGTCGTTCAAAAAATCGAGGCGTCATCATTCGTTCGTACGGCGTATCAACGCCCAACAGAGTATTATCGAACGGGGTGGCGCCATGTGTCTGGAGTGGTGCGCTGCTTTTCGTACGCTTCAACCGAGAGCCGCCACGTGGAATCATTACATTAAATGCTACAGAATCCTTTGGATATAAAACTCGAGAGTTAGCAGATTTCGAAAAAATTCTTCTCTTCTCCGATTCTGCCTTTCTTCCTTTTTTTCCTCTCAAGTTCTCCTCCTCCATTCTCTGTCATCTCTCATCCGGCCGGTGTGCCAATCACCTAGGGTACGCTCTTCTCACCTTTAGAAGACCTTCTTCCCTTCTTGTATTTTTCAAAAATGTCGGAGACCTCTTACTCTGATGCCATACCAATGGTGAGGTTTGGGGATTCCGAGTCGGACCCACCTCTATCAGAGCATCAGGAGATGGATCCCAGACAATCCCATTCCAGGACAGCCGATCCTGTGAATGAAGAGGAATCTGAGGTTCCTGAGCCGGGAGTTGGGGATGGGACGGCTCAGGGGGATTCCTTCGAGCTGGATGGCGTGATCTCGCAGATTACCCAGAGAGAACTGGACAATGCGAGGAGGACGTACGGGATCCCGGAATCCGTTGATCTTAGGATTCCGGCCCGGACTGATAGACCGAGCCGGCCTCGCCGAGGAGAAACCGTTATTTCCCTGGTGCATTTAGAGGCCGGGCTCAGGTTACCCCTGCACCCCTTCGTGCGAGAGGTCCTTAACACCTTGGGCCTCGCACCGAGCCAACTCCAACCTAATGGCTGGAGGTGTATGGTGGGATGCTACATCTTGTGACAAAGAGTAGGAAATAAAGAACTGACCTCGAATGAGCTGTTCTCCATGTACAGTCTCAAGTCTCTGGGAGGTCATGGTCTTTATTACCTCTCTTCTCACCCGAGCCATGGGGGCTCGATAGTGACTGGCCTACCATCCTCGACAAGAGTTTGGAAGAGGAAATGGTTTTTTCGCGTCGGGGGATTGGGAGGCTTCGTCGGATGAGCTTCGCCCTCTGGAGCATAGGGTCCGAGCTGATTTTGCTCTGCCAGGTCGAGCTGCACTTAGAAAAATTTTCGAATTTCTAATGCTTTTTATTTATCCCCCCTTTTTCCTATTCTGACGTGTATTTCCTTGTCTATGCAGCCTCGATGGCCATCAGAGTAGCACTATCTACGGTCCAAGAGAGGCAGATCCGAGCTGCACGGGAGTACCCGCTCGTAGAAAGGAACTTCCGCAGCTTAATCACCGTAGAGTCCGTCCTCGAATCGGGTCAGCAATGTAGATATTTATGTTTTACTTGTCAATTTTTTAAGTATTGCGTCCTGACACCTTTCTTTGTGTTTTGGACAGGCATGGCCCCGAAGGCGGTTTCTAAATCCCGCCGAATCCCTGCTCGGCTCCTTGAGCGCGGGGAGAGCTCGGTGGAACCTCCGAGCAAGAGGGTGGCCACGGAGGCTCAGAGGCAACAAAGGTTGCCTCAGTCCTTCGTATGCGGGTCTGGTCAGCCTCTGGGTTCATCCCCTGCAGGGAGTGAACCTCTGGCTGCCCAGCCTCCCGCTCCCGGGGTTCCGGTTGTCAATGTACCGGATACCTCGGATTCCCGGACTGAGCCGTCGGCGGGCCGACCCGCGACTCGTGCCAGCTCGTCTGGTACTCCAACAGCATCGGCTTCAGCGGGGCCCGCTCGCACCCCTGCTGAGGTCGGGTCGTCGCGCCCTCCACCGGCTCCCCGGGTCACTCGCCCTGCTGCTGCTCCTGGGGCCGAGCAGCGCGAGGACCAGGTCGATATGCCTCCGGTAACGGAGCAGTTTGCGACCTGGAAAGAGGGGGTTAACGCCTATATGGACGTTAACCAGAGCATCCCTCAGGATCTGAACTCTCTCGCGTCGTCAGATCCTGACCAGATGGTCGGAGTCGCCATTGAGAGCAGTCTCAGGGTAAGCTGACTGCCTCTTTCTCTTCTACTTTTCCTTCATTCATGCCACTGTTGCATTACTAATCGTCGTAATTCATTTTTGTAGGACTCGGCGTTGCTGATCATGATTCGCCAGAAGATGGCTGAGCGGACTCACCAGATGCAAAAAGCTCTGGTTGCCGCCTCTTCTTGGAAGAACAAGACTGAGGCGATGAAGACTGAGCTGAAGAAGAAACTGTCTGAGCTGGCAACGGCCCAGACGGAGCTGCAGACGGCCCAAGCTGAACTGCAGACAGCCCAGTCCGAGCTAAAGGTGGCTCAGTCCGAGCTGGAAGTGTCTCAAGTACAAGTCCAGTCTCTGGAGGAGGCGATGAGGGAGACCTCAGCCAAGGCTCAGTCTGAAGGGAACAAGGTCGAGTCGCTCGAGGCCGCTCTCAAGACAGCTGAGGAGGAGAAGGTGGACCTGGCCAGGCTCTTGAAGGAGGTCCAGATGAAGGCTCTGGCCGATGCAAAAGATGCAGAAGCTAAGTTTGAGAGGCTGAACGCAATTTCCGAGGAGCTGTACAATCATGGCTTCCAGGATTGCAAACGGCTCGTTCTCAAACACTTCTCCGATCTCGACCTGACTCCTGTTGACAATGATGAAGACGAGGACGAAGTCGCGAGGGAGGGATCTTCAAAAGGGTCTGCTGCCGGGCCATCTAACGCTGCCGAAAGCTAAAATATTTTGAATATATATATATATATATATATATATATATATATATATATATATATATTTGATGTAACAATGTAAAAAACTTTTTACTTCAATGCAAGCCCTTCAGAGGCATCTTTATTCAAACTGTGTGCACAGCATTTTTTTTTTCTCTTTTACGTATACACGAGTCTTGAAATGACAAAGGAATTCCTTGTAATCAGCGTAGTTCATTAACATAAGCTCGAATATTATATCGGAGTAGATGACTTAGTCGTAGGGCTTCGATAGTAGTATGGAAGTCAGCTCAGAACGTTAATACCGCTAGGCCGATCTGCTGTTCATAACACTTAGGATGCAATCTTGAAGCAATTTTATTGAATCATCACCTTGAAACACATATTTTATACGAGACCCCGCTTGTTCGTGGATAGTAGATCTTCAGGTGGTCAGCGTTCCATGGATGGGAAAGGGGTCCTGCCGTCCATGTCTTCGAGACAATAAGTACCAGGACGACGTGAGCTAAGTACCCTATACGGCCCTTCCCAGTTGGGACTGAAGGCAGCGATTTTGTCTTTAGTACTGACCTTTTTGAGAGCCATGTCGCCAACTCGAAACCGCCGCTCTTTTACCCGGGAGTTATAGTATCGCCTAACCCGTTGCTGATAGGCTGCCAATCGTATTTGGGATGCCTCGCGTACTTCATCGAGTAGGTCTAGGTTTGTTCGTAGTTGTTCTTCATTC
The DNA here is from genome assembly GCA_003013855.2 of Liriodendron chinense. Taxonomy (NCBI): domain Eukaryota; kingdom Viridiplantae; phylum Streptophyta; class Magnoliopsida; order Magnoliales; family Magnoliaceae; genus Liriodendron; species Liriodendron chinense. Next base: position 20,639 of record PVNU02002374.1, on the reverse strand, counting down.
TGGTCAGGTCGGTGTTGGCTCGTCCTGCTCGTGGGCATCCCGACTTCTACTGGGACGACGGCTTCTGCTCCGAAAACTAAAGAGAAAGGCGTTTCCCCGGTCGTGGACCGAGCCGTGGTCCGATAGGCCCAAAGTACTTCGGGAAGTTCGTCAGCCCAAGCACCTTTCTTTTGCCCGAGCTTTGTTTTGAGGTGATTTTTGATAATCTTGTTAACTGCTTCGACCTGACCGTTAGCTTGCGGGTGGTGGGGAGAGGAGTACACGTTCTTGATGCCCAGACCCTTACAGAACTTTCGAAACTTTTCGTTGTCGAACTGCCGCCCATTATCAGTGACAATTGTATTAGGGATCCCAAATCGGCACACGATTGCTTTCCAAATGAAGTCTGTTGTTTTCTTCTCGGTAATGGTGGCTAGCGGTTCTGCCTCTGCCCACTTCGTGAAGTAGTCGACGGCTACGATTGCGTATTTCACCTGTCCCTTCCCCGTCGGAAGAGGGCCAATGATGTTGACTCCCCATTGAGCGAATGGCCATGGCCCAGACATGGGAGTGAGCTCTTCAGGTGGAAGGTGAGGAATTGGGGCGAATCGTTGGCGCCTATCGCATCTTTTAACAATTTCCCGGGCGTCCTGTTGGATGGTGGGCCAATAATATCCCTCTCTGACTACCTTTTGTGCTAGTGCTCGGGTACCAGAATGATTCCCGCAACAGCCGAAGTGGATTTCGCGTAACACGTAATCAGCTTCTTCGGTTCCCAAACAACGCAGACATGGAAAAGAAAATCCTCTCTTGTAGAGGATTCCATCGATCAGAGTATACCGAGCTGATCTATAGCAAATGCGCCAAGCTTCTTTTTTATCGTCGGGTAATTCACCCGACTGTAAGAACTAGATGATAGGGTCCCTCCAATCTGGGGCGGTCACCACTGGAAAAACCTCTGTTGACTTGTTTGACAATATGCTTCGTTGAGGGAGGAATTCGATGGGAACTGTTCTACCGAGCTCGTCGTCAGCTGATGAGGCGAGTTTTGCGAGAGAATCTGCATTCGTATTCTTACTCCTCGGGATCTGAATAATTTTATAAGGATCAAAACGTGACAGTAGCTCTTGAGTCCTTGCCAGATATGCGGACATCTTCTCTCCTTTCGCTTGATATTCTGCGGTTACTTGCCCTACCACCAATTGAGAGTCATTATGTATCTTTATAGATCGGATTCCTATTTCAGAGGAGAGGAGGAGACCGGCTAGAAGGGCTTCATATTCAGCCTCGTTGTTCGAAGCTCGGAATCCAAAACGGAGAGCGTATTGAATCTGGATCCCGTCTGGCGCTGTCAAGACGAGATCGGCTCCGCTGCCTTGTGAATTGGAAGACCCATCAACGTGTAATAACCAGGTTGGTGTGTCATAGTTATTTTCTGGCGACGGGTTGAAATTCCCCCCGGTGAGGTCGAATCTGCTGTCGTCTTGGATTTCGAGGGGCACGGTTAACTCGACGATGAAATCGGCGACGGCCTGGCCTTTGATCGCAGCTCGAGGTCGATATTTTATGTCGAATTCACCAAGCTCGACAGCCCATTTGACGAGACGACCTGAGGTTTCCGGGTTCTGCAGTACCTGTCACAATGGTTGATCGGTTAGCATGGCTATCGGGTGCGACTGAAAGTATGGCCTCAACTTCCGGGCTGAGGTGATTAGAGCCAAAGCTAGCTTCTCTATTGTCGGATATCGGGTTTCGGGATCGAGTAGAGCTTTGCTGACGTAGTAAACGGGCCTTTGGGTCCCTTTGTCGTCTCGGACTAGTGCCGAGCTGACCGCTGCTGGTGAGACTGCCAAGTACAAGAGTAGTTCTTCTTTATATGCTGGTTTAGACAACAGCGGCGGAGAGCCGAGGTATTATTTCAATTCGCAGAAAGCTTGCTCGCAGTCTGAGGTCCAAATCATCTCCTTGCATTTACGCAGCTGCTTGAAGAAGGGGAGGCATCGATCTGTAGCTTTTGAGACAAATCTGTTGAGTGCCGCAATCCTTCCTGTGAGCCGCTGGATATCCTTCACCGTGCGAGGCGAGCTCATGTTGAGAAGTGACTGAATTTTTTCAGGGTTGGCTTCAATTCCTCGCTGGTTTACTATAAAACCAAGGAACTTTCCTGAGCTCACCCCAAAAGCACATTTGTTGGGGTTGAGCTTCATTTGATACTTCCGTAATATCTTGAACGCGGTGCGGAGGTCGCAGACATGGTCCTCTGATCTTTTGCTTTTTACGAGCATATCATCCACGTACACCTCCATGGTTCTACCGAGTTGGTCTGCGAACATCTTGTTTACTAGTCGTTGGTAGGTTGCTCCTGCGTTTTTCAGTCCGAAGGGCATAACCTTATAACAATAGAGCCCTCGATCCGTAATGAATGCTGTCTTTTGCCTGTCAGGTGCGTGCATTTGGATCTGATTATATCCAGAATAAGCATCCATAAAACTGAGGAGCTCGTGCCCGGCGGTTGCATCAACGAGCTGATCTATACGTGGCAGAGGGAAGCTGTCTTTAGGACAAGCTTTGTTCAGGTCAGTGTAGTCTACGCAGACTCTCCATTTCCCATTGTTCTTCTTTACGAGAACAACGTTTGCAAGCCATTCCGGATAGCCTATTTCTTTGATGAATCCCGCCTTGCGCAATTTCTGTACTTCCTCTTCGATGATCATGTACCTTTCTGTATTGAAAGAGAGCCTTTTTTTACGGATCGGTTTGACAGTCGGATCAACGTTTAGCCGATGGACCATCACTTCTGGGCAAATCCCAGGCATCTCTTCATGGGACCACGCGAAAACGTCCACATACTCCTTCAGGAAGGTGATTAGGTCCTTCCGCACTTTGCCCTCTAAACCTGATCCGATTTTGATAGTTCTGGTCGGGTCGGCATCTGACAGTGGAATATCGAACAGCTCCTCTGCGGGCGATCCACGTTCTTTCTCTTCCTCCCTTGGGTCGAGAGAGGTCGCATGAGAAATGGTTGATACTGTACTTTTATTCTTCCCTCGTAGGGAAAGCTCGTAGCAACGACGGGCTTCCTATTGATCTCCCTTGACTACGCCGATTCCCTCGTCGGTTTCGAACTTCATTGCAAGGTGATAGATGGAAACGACAGCTTTGAGAGCTCGCAGGGTAGGACGGCCGATAATGGCGTTATAGGCAGAGGGGGTATTGACTGACGAGGAAGTCAACCATAATTATCTTCTGGTTTGGTTCTTCTCCGGCAAGGTTATCTCCCCCTCGGGCATGATGCTATCCCCCGTAAACCCGGTCAACGCTGTCTTGACTGGTCTCAGTCGAGATCGGTCGATCTTCATTTTTTCAAACGCCGAAGTGTACAGGATATCAGCCGAACTGCCCGTGTCGACCATCATCCTGTGGAGTCTTTTATTGGCGACCACCATCGCAACGACAAGGGAGTCGTCATGTGGATGTACGACCCCTCGAGCGTCCTCTTCGGTAAAAGTGATTGTTTGTGAGGTTACCTTTGCGACCTTAGCAGGTCGGCTGGTGATGTTAACAGAAGATCTTGGTAAGAATGTCCTTCCTTGTCGCACGTAGTTTTTGCGGAAGTTCCCGGTATCCCCAGTGGTCGGCCCTCCGAAGATCATGTGGATTTCTTCCACAGGGTTGTTGCTTTGTTCCTCTGTTAAGTCAGTGATCCGACCTTCGTCTCTTCGCCCGTCTGAACGCTGAGCGATATAGTCTTTCAAGAAGCCTTGCTGGATGAGGGCTTCTATCTGTCGCTTCAAGTCAAAACAATCCACGGTGTTGTGACCGTGGTCTTTGTGGTACAAACAGTACCTTGATTTCAACCTTCTATTGGGGTCGGTTTTTATCTTCGCAGGTCGTTCGAAATTGTATTTACCTTTCTCTGCTAAATACACTTGCTCGATGGTTTTATTGAGCGGTGTGTACTTTTCGAACCGTGGTGCAGGTGATTTCGTTCGACGAGCGGGTCTGTTCCGAGTCGGCGATCTTTGCTCGGACCTCCGCTCTGACCTTTGTCTTTTTTAGCCACTGCTATCCAGACGATCCTTATTCTTGGTCGTTGGTCGGTGAGCGTTGACCAATTCCTCGGCGTTGATGTGTTTAGCAGCTCGATCCAACAACTCTGCCACTGACTGGGGTGGCTCCTCCCCAACAGACCAAAGAAATCTTCGGTCGCGTAGTCCTCCGATCATGGTGTGTAGCAGTACGTCTTGCGAGAGATTTTCAATTTGAACAGCCTCGGAATTGAAGCGTGCGAGGTAATCTTTCAGGGACTCATCTTCCTTTTGCTTGATCGCAGCGAGATGAGTTGAATGCTTCCTCGGGTCGGTGCTCCCGATGAACTGAGTAGAGAAGGCTCGGCTTAGTTGAGAGAATGAATTGATTGTGCGGGGTTTTAGGTTGCGAAACCAAGTCCATGCCGAGCTTGTTAAGGACAACAGAAAGGCCTTGCACATGATATGTCCGTTGGCTCCGAGAAGATCCATGCGGACTTTGAAGTTTTCTAAGTGTTCCGCCGGATCTCCTATTCCAGAATACTGCTTCAACTGGGGAACTTTAAACCCTTTGGGAAGGGGTTCTTCACGGATCTCGTCGGTGAATGGTGACTCAGACGAGTCAACCAGTGCATCTACGGCGATCGGAGCTCGGGCTCGCTGTGCTCTCTGAATATCGCCCATTTGTTCTCGCAGTTCCCTCAGCTCGGCCTCCAGTGGGCCTAAGTTGTCGTCAACCCGGTTGCTGGCTTCATGATCAACTCGTTCGTGAGCGAGATGAGCTGTTCTCCGTTCCTCGAGCCGGTGTCGCAGGTCGGTGGCGGGCAAACTTGTCGTTGGCCGAGATCTGATCTCGGTTGCTCGGCTGGTGACCTCATTTTCTTCTATCGGAGTGGGATGTTAGGGACGCTGCGACGGCCGAGTCTGGTGGGAGTGCAGGGTTTGTTGAGGCTGGGAATGGGTATGCCGAGACCCCTCACGGTCTCTACCGTTCAACACGGTTGGATGGGCTAAGCCAGTTAGCAGGGCTTTAATTTCGTCCAGTCGCTGGTCTACATAGCCCAATCGTTCGTCGACTCCCCCCAGTTTTTGGTTGACTCCTCCTACCTGCTCTTCGAGAAGAGACAACCTGACTCCTCGGTTACGAGGTCTCTGTTGTCCCCCCTGCTGAGCAAAAAGAGGAGAGTTCCCACCAAGCTGGATAGCGGGAATTTCGGGAAACGATCCTTCATTTTCCGATATTTGATCGTCTAAAGGTCCGTCGATTGCGGGCGCTTTTCTTTTGTACTTTCTTTTTCCAACCATAGTGAAAAAGAAGGATGAAGTTGAGATCGTCTTAGACGATTGGGTGAGAACACGGACTTCCTAAAGGAAGAAGGCGATATTCCCACAGACGGCGCCAATCTGTTGATGCTGGAAATTCGTCAGCAGATGAGGATGAAGGTGCTGATCTTCTTCCTCAAGGTAGGTTGGATCCTGTAGAACAAAAAGGAAAGCTAAGAGAGGTGGCTGGGGTCCAGCCGTTAGCCCTCCGATGCTTAAGTCAGTGAGATCTTGAAAGATTGAATATCTATCTTTAGATCAGTTTTTGTATCATACATCAATAGTGGAGAGAATGCCTCAATTTATAGACTTAGGTCGTGGAATTGTGTTCCTTAATTGTCGCCGTGACGTTTGTAGAGGAAATCTCGGATCTTTGAGATTTCCGGAGCTGTCCCGTGATCTTCGAGGATCCTTCGGCGGGTTGTTTAGAGATTTCCCGGATTCCCTTCCTCTTATCGCGCACAAACTTAGAGAATTACGGCAACAGAATCAGGTCGCAAAGCGGCCGACCTGGCGAGGTCGTTCTCGAGGACTACCTCTCCCTTAGATCGGGCCGGTCAGACATGACGACCTGTATTTGAGTTATTCAGTCTGTCATCAGATCGGCTTCGAGTTGAGCGAGCTGAACCGAATGCATCCTCAAGTCAGCTCGTATTCTTTTCGTGAGGTTGCCGAGGTCAGCTCGTATTCTTCTCACAACACCTACCTCTTCAAGAAAAGCAAATTAGGGTGTTTTTATTTTATTTTTAATTTTTATGCATCTCTAATATTTGTAGTTGAAATGACATTGGAAGCTACGATTTAGACAAGGGAGAGAGTTTATTGTTGTCAGAGAGACATCAATAGTAATGAAGGCTTCTTGGATCGAAGTGGTCTTTCCAGTTCCTACATCTTCTTCTTGTTTTTTTTTTTAGCTTTAAGATGGTTTCACCATCCTTTTGAAAGAGAGAGAGAGAGGGGGGGGGGGGGGGGTGGGGGGTTTCAAATGGATGAAGATGGCACTCCTAAATATTCAAATACAACTTGTCTTTAGGGAGTCTCGATCGTCTGCTTAGCTTCAATAGGATTTTTATGTTTGCCGACAAATACAAAAATCTTGTTGAAGCTGAGCAGACGACCTGGATTCATCTTTAGGGGGTGAATTGTGTCCAAGAGCTTTTCCACCAGCACAAGTCAGCGCTGTGTGCTGGAAAAGCTTTGTGGCCCCACCATGATATTTGTGTTTTATCCAAGAGCGGATTGTATGTGCCCCGGGCAGAGCTCAGATTAGGTACTACCCCCACTAGGACACAGCATGAGACGGATAGGTACATGGCACGTTGGGATTGGTGGAGAGCAGGTGGAGCCTAAGGTGATGTGATGGGTCTATCAGCACTCCACCAATACCGAAGTGCGGTGCGAGCCCCTTACTCTCCACTAATCCTGACATACCACGCACCCGTCCGTCTACTGCTGCGTCCTGGTGGGGTTAGTACCTAATCCAAGCTCCCCCGGGCACAAAGATATCTTTGTACCCGGCATTGTGTGGGGTCCACAGAGATGTCCATGACAAATCCACTCTGTTCATCTGTTTTGAAAGACCACAATAAGTTAGGATTCTAAAAATCAGGTAGATCCAAAACTCAGGTGGGCTATACCAATAAAACCATGGGAATAACACGGTTGAAACTTTTCTGAAGCTGACCATCATGCATCCATGCCATCCAACCTATTCATGGAATGATTACAACTCGGATAAGCTGTAGTAACAAATATCATCCAGATACAAAACTACTGTCACAGCCAGGCATTCAATTGCCACTGTTTTGGATGTGCTTGACTTTTAGAATCCTGTCCTGTCGTGATCTTTCAAAAACAAATGTACATTGAATTTGTCACAGACATCTCTATGGCCTCACACAGCCCCAGGAACATGCAATCCACTCTCATTTTATCCACGCCATCCATACATGAGCCCAAAAATTGAGCAGATCCAAACCTCAGGTGGACCAAACCACAGGAAACAGTGGTGATCGAATGCCCACCATTAGAAACTTCTTAGGGGCTACAAAAGTCGTGGTTCTGGGAAGTTTTTAATGGTGGGTGTTTAATCACCATTTCTTCCAGTGGAGTGGTCCACCTGAGATTTTGGATCTGCCTCATTTTTGGACTATGCCCTAAAATGAGCCGGCAAAATGAATGGACGGCATGTATAAAAAGAAACACATAACATCATGGTGGGCCCACACGGCTTTTCCAGCAGCATGAAGTACTGACATAGGTGCTGTGTGCTACACAATGCAATCCAAGACCGTGTTTAACTGCATTGGAGCCAAGTTGACTTACAACTCGCGCAAGTCAACCCAATTTTTATTTCCCATAAACTTTTCAAAGAATTAATTCACCATCCAATCAGTTGATAGACCTGGATGATGGGAAAACACATATCAGCTTGATCCAAAGTTTTTGTAGCCCACCCGAGATTTGGATCTGCTTCATTTTTTGGCAACTCGGTGTTAACCCGACCTGACCAAATCTGCTAAATGTGTTTTATTCACATTATAGTTCACCACCTGTAGGCTCAAATATAGGAGCTTTGAACCTAAGGTATTTGTGGGTTCATCCCAATGAGGCACATCATACAAATGGTATAAGATGGAAATCATATTAATGGTTTGGATCACTGTAAAAAAAAACACATTCAACATAATTTCTTGTACACACCTACACACACCACATGGGCAGTCAACCCATGATCTCAGTGTTGAAACAGCGTCTACCACTGAGCCATGAGGTCAGACGAGCTTTGCAATTTCCACCTTACTCCAGACCTTGCCAGTCTCATCTGTCTCAAGAACCAAAGCCACCCATTCCATTCAATGGGATTTCTTCAGAGAGCTCTGTCTTTCCGTTTCTCTTCAGCCAGCTTTTGACTATGTCATTCTCAAATGACTCGGCCAATTTTAAAAAATGCGGCATGATCATCTGCCATTAAACAGATTTCTGTACTCCACCAATATCTTAGACGACACACTGACCTCAAATGATTTTGCCAAATTTTCTATGCTTCCCACCCATCGATTTTTATCACTACTAGACTGAAGAACTACTGGATTTTTATGACTACTAAACTGAAGAATTACTGGATCCTGAAGATTCAAAGGCATGTACATTTGTCCTAATGCACCACAGCACATTCCATACAAGTGGGGCCCATGGTCTCGTGATCCAGACCTACGTCTGATGGGCGCCAGTGGATTGTAAATACTCAAAAAAGTCACCTGGCTAGAAGATCCAAGCCTTCCAATCTAAAGCCAAAAGCGGGCATATGGTTTACCATACTGTTCTTAACCGCCAATCTATTTGTAGGTTACTGTTCAGAGGGCTAGGATATTCATGGGCATGATGCTGGGTCCCATCCAATAAAACATCTGAATCGCCAAACCATATACCCAACATGTACAGTTGGTGCATAGGACATTATACACAGCATGATGAATCAGGACCTTAAAATTCCTCTACCCAACTTCCATGGATTTCATCAGTTGGTTACAAGCTGCTAGGTGAGCTTGAAAAAGATTTTATCTTATCAACCTCCTCTACTAAATCCATGTCTTTCAGCTCTAGATTGATCTTGATCAATCTCATTTGTCCATGCCTAAGGATGCAATGGAACAATTGCGAAAGCAAATGCAAGAAAAATTTTGGCTGTCAGATGAAGAGCACATACAAGCCACAAACATGGCCCAAAGTATCAATGCACCAGAACCACAATTTCACAAATCAAAGCTACTAAAGTTTTGAAGTTTGGAGGCAAATCAACCAGCTTCCTGCTCAAACTCATCGCCCTCAGACTCCTCCACATTGTCAGCATCATCGTCGTCAGCATCAGCATCGAAGTCCTCTTTGTCATTATCAAGAGTTGTTTTACCAATCACAACCAAGTTGTTATTCATCCTTTTTATTTCATTCCACTGCAAAAAGGAAAGAAAGAGAACACAGTTCAGCCAATAAGCCTTTAAAAAGAGCAGATTCTCGAAGTAAACTACATCGACAAAGCTCACCAAATTCTGGATTCAGTATTAGAGTGCAAGCTAGGAAATAAGAATTTGAATCCGCAAGAACAACAAGGTATCAGTTTCTCACATTATCAAGATCCTTCAAACTTACTGATAAGGATCAAAAGTAGAGAAATAGGAAACTAGAATAAAAAATAGAATAAATAAAAAATTCCCCATAATAACCACATTGGTCACTCGTGCACTGGTTATTAAATGATGCCCTCACAATTTGATAATCGAAAACCGTCCAATTTTTCTGGACTAAGCTTGCATATTCTTCTTAAGAAATTTTCACAATCTAGTTCATATTCTTTCTTTCTTTCTTTTTATGATGAAGCAATTTAATAGGCAAAGCCAAAAGGAAAGACTATACAAAGGAAAAACTAAACAAAAAGAAGAGAAAAATAAAAAAGAAAGAAAAACAAACAAAACAAAAGAGAGAAAAGGGAACAAAGACATAAAATACAACAGAACCAACCAGCAGACTCTGCACACCCCCAACGAGAAGCCCCGACTACACCCAATCTCTCAACATTGACAAAGCCCTACCAACACCCTAGACAGACTACTTTTATTACAGAAACACCGGTTGTTTCTTTCCCCCCATATAGACCAAAGAGCTGCGAGAAGGGCTAATCTCCATCTCTTTCTTCCAAGCTTCCAGCCGCAGCAAGCATGCCAAGATCAAAAGAAGCCTCCGATAGACAGAGGCATCACCCAAGAAACATCAGCGAGGACGAAGATGCTACCCCAAATGGAATAGGAGAACAGCCACTGAAGGAACAGATGGGCGACAGATTCTGCTTCCCCCAAGAACAACAGGCACACATTAGGCAGGACCATGCCTCTTTTGAGGAGCTTATCGACCGTCAGGATCCTATTACTGCCTGCCTGCCAACCAGGTGAAAGTCGTGACCTTGGGAGGGGCCCCATACGAGCAGACCGGGCCCATATGATACTTGGGAGTAGGAGTAAGAAAGAAAGCTACAGAAGGACCATACAGAGAACACTCTTGAGCTTCCAATCTTCCAAAACAAAGAATCCTCCACTCCCTGGGACAGCATGAAATCCTGTAGATGGGCAAGAAGACCAATCAAATAAAAAATCTCACCATCTGTCACATTACACTTAAAAGATGGGAGCCAAATCCCTTCCCCTTAAGAACCTGAAAAGCAATTAGCCACAGAGATATCTGTCTCAGGGCAGAGAGAGGCCAAGGAAAAGAGGACCTGAGGGAGGGAGGAATCCCCACACCAAGGATCATCCCATAACCTAATTCTAGACCCATCCCCAACAGAGAAGGTCACACAACGGAAAACCTTTGGAGCCACCCGGGCAATTACTTTCTAGACATGGGAGGAATGAAAAGGGGAAGACGACTTAATACACCAACCCACATGAGACACCCCGTATTTAGCAGCTAAGATAGATCTCCACAAGCTAGCATCCTCGACTCCAAAACACCAAGCCCACTTCCCTAAAAGAGCTTCATTGACCAGATCCAACCTCTTAATCCCCGCACCCACTCCATCAAGCAGTAACAAACCTCTTTCTAGTTAAGGTGGGGGAATTTCCAGCAGGCGGACCCTCCCTAGCACAAGAAATCCCTTCTCAACTTACAATCCAAAGAATAACAAATCTGGGACACCAAAAAGGGACACAAAATACAAGGGCATATTTGAAATAGAATCTTTAATGAGAATATACGACATCCCAGAGAGAGAAGCTTTCTCTTCCAAGGGGAGAGCTTCCTCTCAATCCTCTCAATGACTGTCCCAAAGATGCAGTGTCGATTTTCCCACACAAAGAAGCATACCAAAATAAGAAGTGAGGAAAGAACCTACCTACAACTATAGGAGCCAGCCAACCTAGAGGTCTCCTCCCTCAATAAATGGATGCTAAAGAGCTCGGACTTATTACCTTGAGATCAAACACAACTTCAAACCAACACATAGACACACCCAAGAAATCTATCATTTCTTCTTTAGCCTCACAAAACAATAGAGTATCATCGACAAACTGTACATGATTTATGCAATGAGGATAGTTTTTTACCGAGAACCCCTGAAATAGGCCTACCTACTGACCTCTAGAAAGCATTCTTCTTAAAGCCTCTGAAACCAAGATAAAGAGAAGTGGCAGCAATGGATCTCCTTGACGGAGACCCCGGGAAGGCTTAAAGAAGCCAAGGGAGAACAGCTAATAATCACCGAAAATATGGCTAAAGAAATGTAATGAATCCAGGATCTCCATTTGGCTCCGAACCCATACAAGACATCATGTAATCCAAAAAGGCCCAGTCAACGTGATCATAGGCCTTCTCAAGATCTTAGTATACACATGACTCCTGATCTTCCGACTCTATGAAAGGAATCAATGTATTCATTGGCAATCAACACGTTGTCCAAAATCTGTCTCCCAGAAATGAAGGCACTCTGAAAAGGGGAGATAACCTGTCTCAACCTTTGGCTAAGCACTTTGGCTAAGTCTTTTTAAGATTTATGCACCCTCCTTAGGAATGAGGACAATGAAGGCACTTCCCATCTCCGAAGGTAAACGACCCAACCAGAAGAATTCCTCGACAAAGCCAAGGAGATCCAATTTGACTAATTCCCAAAAAGATTGGAAAAAGGCCAAAGGAAATCCATCTGGCCCTAGCAACTTATCCCTCCTAAGTCAGTGACTGCGGCTTTAATTTCATCAAGAAGGAACGGACTCGAGAGAGAATCCACTTCTTCCTGAGAAATGCTATTTAAATGGAAGTCATCTAACTTGGGATGTTTGACTCCCTCATCCGAAAGAAGGTGAGAATAGAAATCAATAATAGAAGAGGTAATCTGGTTTTTGTCAAAGACCCTCACCCCATCCACCATGAGAAAAGAAAAAGAATTAGAGCCACACTCTCGCACTGGCTATACCGTGGAAAACTGTGTTTTTGTCCACATCCTTTAGCCAGACTGCACGGGAGTACTACCTCCATTTTATTTCCTCCTCCCAAAGGCGAGCACAATAATCAGAAGATAACTTATCTCTCCGAGAAATCTCTGCTTCTGGAAGAGGGCCTCCTTCTTCCTTGATATCCAGGGACTGAATTTCACTGAGCTGATCTCCCAATGCCACACCCTAAGCTTTGCTTTCAACATATGTAACTTTTAAAAGAGAATAAAACCCTGTCTACCATCAACCACAAAAGAAGACCACCAATCAGAAACCATGGCATGAAAACCCTCCATTTCAAGCCAGGCCAACTCGAATCTAAATGGTTTAGGGCCCAAATTGATACCATCAACTTCCAGCAGAAGAGGAAAGTGGTCCAAGACTGGTTTCGGCAGGGCAGTCTCATGAGAAAAGGGGAAATGTTGAACCCAACCTGGGGAGACCAAAAACCTATCCAGAAGACTCATGATCGAGGAAGATGAACCATTCGACCAACTGTATCTAACAGCTCCCATGGGCAAATCCACAAGGTCATGCTTTCTGACCCACTCAGGAAAAGAACGCATACTAGAAGTAACCTGACCCCTTGAAGACTTTTCAAATGAAAAATGAACCACATTAAAATCAACTCCCATGCACCAAGGGAGGTTCCATCTTTCCCAGACTAAAGACAGCTCTTCCCAAAACCCATTACGGAGTAACGGTCGGTTGGGGCCATAAACTTCAGAAAAGAACCATCTAAATCCTGAGGAAATTTCCTGCAATGCCACATTAACAAAGAATAGACCCACCCAATTGTCCTCTTTTCGCCATAGCAAAGCATCCCAAAGACCAAAATACCACTAGTGAAACCTATGGCATCCAAGGAGAAGCATTCCACACCATGACAACTCCAGATTGAATTAACCAGAGTCCAATCTACATCTTGGAGCTTAGTCTCCTAGATAACAATAAGCCCAACTTTCGGTCGATTACAAATTTCTTTCACTTGACACCGCTTCAGGGGGCATCCTAATCCCCACACATTCCAGGAGAGCATCTTCATTGGGGAAACAATTTAATCCCTCTTACCTTCCTCTCATATGAGGAATAGCTTCCATCTAAGCCTCCAGAAGAACCCCAAGGTTCTCCAGCCTGCAATCCTTGGCAGGTCTGAGAGATCTAGCAAAGGGGGCCACAGCCAGAATTTTGATACCCCTCTCAGCCACCAGTTTAAACAAAGCAATATAATGTTCATCTCAGTCTCTAAAAACCACTCCTAGCAACTTCCCCACATGCAGAATAGCCTCCTTCACCCATCTTTTCTTTTTAATTGCCTCCACAAACCCCTCCACACATAACAACAAGATGTCAGGAAGGGAGGACCAAGCAGAGGGGTCCGAAAGGTTACTAAAACCTGAAAGAAGCTCTGAGAGGGGAGACATCCAAAGCCTCCGCCATGAGTTCCTGATAAGATCGACCTGAACTAGAAGTCTCCAGCGCTACCACGAGAGGAGAAAACACCAGTCTAGTAGAGAGTTTGGGTTCCTGTACCTTCACTATGGGGTGTTATTTGTCCATTTGAAGATGATGGGAGAGTTTGGGTTCCTTATCCTAAAGGTCATTTCTCATCTAAGTTTATTCCCCTCAAAAAATATACTGCGATCAAGATCTCACCAGTCAATTAATTTGAAAAAAAAAAAAGGTCGAAAGAAATTGGTCACTTGGTAAGATGTGTCATATGTTGGAAGGAATCAGAATAAGTGGACCATCTCTTCATTTGATGCAATGTGGCTAAGAGAATGTAGTACACATTCTTTCGGCTTTTCAAAATCGAATGGGTTCTACCAAGTGCGATCAGGGAGTTCATGAGCTGTTGGAATGGTGGTTATACTTGCGACAAGATGTTCCAAATCCATTACGATATAGCCGTAAAGGCTGATACACATAGGTAGCGGCCATGACTACACAACCGTTACACGATACAAGGGTGAAACGGGGCAGTTGGTTTTTTAGGGCCTGTATGGATGCCTGTAAGTTTTTTTAAGTTGTAACTGACTTACAGGTGAAAGTTACTTACAAGTAACCTGTTTGGATACAAGTTGTAACTTGTAAGTCACTTACAAGTAAGTGAGTTTTTCTGTTTGGATAACCTGAAAGTTACTTATAGGTAACAAGCTGTATATTCACACCGAACAGAACTTGGAGAAAGGAATTGTTCCAAAATATTATAATCATATAAAAAAAGCATAGAATCAAATATGCCATTTTGTTAGGCCCATCAAGATGAATATTTGAGCTAATTCTTAAGCCAAACTAATCATCAAGTGGGCCATAAAAGTGGGCCCACAAATTCAAAATATCTATAATATGGAGCAACAACTCAATTTAAGCATTGGGATGAAACTAAAATACATTAATAGTAAATCTAATAATCAAAGTACATTAACAATGTCCTCTTTAACTATAGAAAGTCATTTAAATTTTTTACTTGGGAATCGTCCTCTCCAATCATTCATTCCTTTGGATAGAGCTTACGTTATCAAGGAATGTAGAAGCAAAATGTAGTCTTTCTACAAGAAATATGTAGGCCTTATACATCATGTCGGAATCAATGGTTGTCATATTCTCCAACTCATCCCACAATCTTTCTACCGTTTTAGTTTTAAATGAGACATATCCATCCATTGTTTCCCGAATACTTTCAAATTTTTCAATAACAGTCGATGCGATAGAGGCCTTCTTCTTCTTTGATGGCCTTGGAGCGAAGGTTCCCACATTCCTTTGACTACTGCCTCCGTTATATTGATACTGAGGTTGTGTTCCATCAGAATATACATCATCGAGTGGTGCAAATGGTGTATATGATCCAGAGGGGTATGGCAACAACCTTTCTAGCTCATTTTAGAGCTTGGCCCAAACAATGAAGTAGATCCAAATATCAGGTGGGCCAGTGCAGGAAAAAAAAATGGTGATTGAATACCAAAAAAAACATGGAGCACCTGATATTTGGAGTACCACAAAACATGTGGAGAACTCTAATCGTGTGGGGACCACATTGAGATATTTTTTGTATATCCATGCTGCCCATCTGTTTTTCCATCTCATTTTAGGAAGAGAGCCCAAAACTTAAGAGGATCTAAATCTCAGGTGGACCATGCCATTAGAAACAATGATGAATGACCATTAGAAAACATTTTGTGGACCACGCCCATCTGTCACCACTGTTTCCTGTGGTGGGGTCCACCTGAGATTTGGATCTTTTTTCATTTTTGGGGCCACGTCCTAAAATGGACTGAAGAAACAAATGGACAAAGTGGATATACAACACATCGTCAAGGTGGGCCCCACGGTAGGGGTAACATGCCCCAATTGTGGATATACAACACTTGAAAGTGTTACCCGAATAGCACCTAATCCACTCTCGTCTTCCACAAATAAAAAGGGGGGCTTGCTAGTTGCAGAAAAAACCCTACCGTTTTGAGGGAAAGAGAGGGAGAGGGAGCTGCAGCAACTGCAGGCAGAAGAGGGGGGGGGGGGGGGGGGGAAGAGAGGGAGAGGGAGTTGCGGCAGCTACAGGCAGAGAGAGAGAGAGATTGCAGAAGGGGAAAGGGAGATTGGGATGGAGAGACGAAAACCTCTTTCCGTCTTTATAGAAGTTGATCAATGGGGGTTGTTGGCGTGGTAAATGGCGGTGGCTGGTTGCAGTAAATGAAGCTCTACTGCGGTAATAGTGTTGTAGGATGCGGATTGGCTGCACTGCTACAGGGCATGCTCGAGGTTCATCTATGACTGGTGCTTCTTCTTCATTGGCTGGAGTTTCATGGCTGTTAATGGCGGTTGGTGGGTTTCTCCCTCATCCCCTCTTTTAAAAAATCAGACAGTTGGGCCTGGAAGTGACTTCTCACCCCCAGCCCCCTGTAGTTTGCTGGACGATTTGCCTGTAAGTAACTTACGAGCTGTAAGTGACTTGCAGGTGAAATTCCTCCCCAAACACCACTTGTAAGTGACTTCCCTGTAAGTCACTTACATTTTACCCCAACTTACAGGCATCCAAACATGCCCTTAAGATCACATCGGTTGTTGCGAGGGCCGTAACGTTGCTTCGGCGCATAACGATCTCTACCCCCGTAACGGTCGAAAAATGACTACTTTTTTCTATTTAAATCCATTGTCTCATTCCAAAATCTTTCTTAGATTATTCTACAGCGGATTCAACCACTCTTATTATAGTTCTTATGATTAAAACCATAAATTGAAGTGATTTGGGCAAATAAAAGCTCCTAGGGCCATTTTTTCAAAAAATTGAAAAAAAATGATATTTATGCCTTTTTCTGATTTCTAATTCTAATGCTTGATTATGATGTGTAAATATTAGAGACACATAACCATGTTCATAAATTCACCAGACAACTAGATACAACACTCATCAAAGAGTGGACTGTTACACTACCATAAATATGTTTAAAACAAAAAAATTAACACATATTGGGAATATTTACATTATTCTAGATTTTCTAAATATTTTTTTAGAATTTTTTGAGCAAAAGAAAAAAGAAAAATTCAACCGTTGTGGGGGTCATAACGGTCATTACACCCCCGTATCGGCTGATACCCGTATCGGTGACGGTGACCATTACAGCCACCGTTACCAATACAGAATACCTTGACTTGCGATCATGTAGGTTATTTGGAAAAAGATAAACTCAAAAGAATTTTTGAAAGCCATCTTTCAATTCAAAACTACAACTTCAGAACATTAGAAAATCCTTGATCATTTGGGGTTTGCTCTAGCAGTGAGTTATTTGCCTCCTCTACATGCGATCCTCTTCATAATTGAGGAGGGGTTATTGATGACTATGGCCAACCTCATAAGAAAAGTAAGCCATTGGATGCCTTCGCCCTCAAGTTGGAGGAAACCTATGTTGATGGTAGATCAGTTATAGCAATCCCAGATCATAAAAAATCAGGGATATTCTTAAGTAGGACCAGCAGTCTATCATGTTTACCTTCTCTACCCCAATGGAGGTGGGACCTATAACTGAGACTCAAGACAAGTGTGAAGCTTTTTGCAAGCCATGTGGATGGTCCTTTGATCCAGGAGGTGGCACCACCTTAGGAATTAGCCCACATTTTAAATGAGTTGAGATTGCGCTCTCAAACATTAGAACTAGATTTTATTCATACTCCTAAATAATCAAAGATTCAAAGTGTATCTTTATTTGTTTGGCCAAGGGATCTTGTTTTCATTTCTTTCCCTTACAAGAGCTTTTTAAGGTTCAAGAAAGACAAGAAAGAGTATGAAATAGATGATTGTAAGTGCAGTCATTTTCAAATTTATAAGAGTAACCTTAATCAGCTCCAAACTATTCATTTGATGATGGGTTGCTCTATTTGGGGTCTACATCTCATATTGGGATGAAATTTTAAGGGAGCTCCATGCTTCTCCTACAACTGGCAATTTTGTCCACATGAGAACGTACAAAATACTTCCTCAAACTTCTTAGTAGAGAGGGATGCACTCGGACATCAAGATATTCATACACAAATGTGATGTTCAACAAACAAATAAAGCTGAGGTGGTGGCTCCAGCTTTGGACAGTGATCTCAATTGACCAAAAACGTGTGGTAATGGTGGTTTTTACCACCATTCAAAGTTACTTCAGCCCAGTCAAGTCACTCATATGAAGCCAGAACAATGGTCAATGGCACAAGTATCTGTGGCTAATGTATCCAAAACTCCACGGTAGGCCTTCTACCCCTCTTCATTGGTAGCAATGGAGATGTGGTATTTACTAGCAATTTATGTCAAGATTTTTTGGGCATGCAGAGTACCAAGTTGAAGAAGAGTCCAACCTATCACCCGCAAATGGACGGTCATACTAAAATTGTCAACCAATGAATGGAAAGTTACCTTTGTTGTTTTGCCAAAGATCATCCTAAGCAATGAATCAAACGGCTATCACAGGCTGAGTGGTGATGTAATACAACTCTCAATTCATTGACAAAATAGCACCGTATGAAGTAATCTACGGCCACCAACCTTATGTAATGCAACTAAATGGCCACATAAGCCGATTGATCAAGATTTGAAGAAAAGGCCCACATCTCACCACGCGTGCACGCTCCCCACATGTGCACAAGAAAAGGCCCACATCTCATGCGTGATGCATCTCACGTGTGCACCCGGAAATGGACGGTCATACGGAAATTGTCAACCAATGAATGGAAAGTTACCTTTGTTGCTTTGCCAAAGATCATCCTAAGTAATGGATCAAACGGCTATCACAGGCTGAGTAGTGATGTAATACAACTCTCAATTCATTGACGAAAACAGCACCGTATGAAGTAATCTATGGCCACTAGGGCTGAAAGTTGGACGGGTTCAACCGACCGACCCGTGACCGACCCGACATTGGGTTGGGCTTGGGCAAGAAGTATCGAACCCGATCTCGAGCTTGGGCTATGAAACATCAACCCGATGAAGTTTGGGTCGGGCTTGGGTTGAGGTCTCGGGTTGCCCGACCCAACCCGAAGCCGATCTATATACAAGTTACTTATACTTTTATTATACTTTAGTGAAGTAAACTTATAATGTTTACTTGTATTTAACTTATTTGTTTAGGAAAAGTGAAGTTCTTTACATAAATAAGTACATATATAATTAATAAAGTCATAGGTACCAAAAATAAGGCGTGTATTGAAACATAATAGACTAATGTAATAACGAAAATATTAGCATGTATCAACCCGACCAACCCGATCAACCCGACCGAGCCCGCTTGGGTTGGGCTTGGGTTGAGAATTCCCAACCCGAGGTTGGGTTGGGTTGGGTTAGGGTTGAGGTATAGGAACCTTGGGTTGGGTTAGGGTTCAGCACCAACCCGACCCAACCCGTCCGACTTTCAGCCCTAATGGCCACCAACCTCTTGTGATGCAACTAAATGGCCACACAAGCCGATTGATCAAGATTTGAAGAAAAGGCCCACATCTCATGCGTGCATGCTCCCCACATGTGCACAAGAAAATGCCTGCTTTCCCTTTTAGCCCATTACTTTTCTTTTCTTTCAAATCTCCCAGAGCTTGGTTTGTCAGATTTAGTGTTGTTATTATGTCCTTCTGGCTTCAGATGATGTCAGGCAAATCATATTATCTTTATTCATACCCGACAAGAAGGCGAAACTATTCTACTTGTGTATGTGGATGACATTGTTCCGACTGGAGATGACTTGAAATTTATTGATCAAGTGAAGCACAAGTTAAGTAAGGAATTTGACGATTTAAGATCTGGGGGTCTTACGATATAATCTAGGGATTGAAGTTGTTCACTCATCTAAAGTTCATCTTCATATCCCAAAGAAAGTAAACTCTTGACCTTGCCTGAGTGAGACTGGGAAACTAGGTGCTCATCCAGATTCATCTCCTATGGATCAGAAGCACTCGTTGCATGCATCTGAAGGTGAAAGTTTGACAGATCCTAGCATGTACTAGAGGTTAATTGGAAAAATAATCTACTTGACGATTACAAGACCAGACATGCCCAAGCTATGAGTGTTGTCAATCACTTTATGCAATTACCAAAAGGGCTTCATTTAGATGATGTACATCGCATATTGAGATACCTGAAGACATGTCCAAGACGTGGTATTCTTTATAAGAATCATGGACATGTTAACATTGCTGGGTATTCTGATGCTGATTGAGCAGAATGTTCAACCAACAGGAAATCAACTTCTGGCTATTGCACATTTGTTGGTGGCAACTTGGTTACGTGGAGGAGTAAGAAACAATCGGCTGTATCTTGATCCAGTGCAGAGGCAGAGTATAGGACTATGACTCATGGGGCATGTGAACTCTTATGGTTGAGGTCCATTATGATGGAGCTGGGCTTTTCTATCACCTCAGCTATTCTTCTCTACAGTGATAACCATGCAACTATTCATATTGCATCTGACTCAATCTTTTTCATGAGATGACTAAACACATCGAAGTTGATATACATTTTATTCGAGAGAAGATATCTTATGGGCCATTAGCTACCCCATTTGTCATATCAACAGATCAACTAGCAGGCATATTTACAAAAGTGCTTGGCCCTCCCATGCTGTAAGAAATTTCTGGCAAGTTGGGTATGACGGACATCCACACACCAACTTGAGAGGGAGTGTTGGAATATTAATATCATAGGGTCTTTTCTGTAATAAAGTCTCTCTTGACTTATTTGTAAATATCATTTGTTGAGGTGTTATGTGTAATAAGGGAGGGGTAAACCCTACATATAATAAAATAATGCAATGAGAGTCATAAGGTTTTGGACTCTCTCTCACGTTTTCTTCCATCTCCTTCTCCCTAT
>PVNU02002373.1:0-43002 GCA_003013855.2 Liriodendron chinense | reverse complement strand
CATGCGGCGAGCCAGGTGAGCATTGGCATACCATTGACAGTTGGATAGTGAGGTTTCTTCCACTCGTTGGGTCTGCGCGCGATGAGGCGGCATGCCAGTGACGGAGTATACTAAACACCTGGTGATATTCCAATGAGAACCATTATGAGATGTGGATATTTTAGACATCAAGATTTGCATGTTGCATTACATTTGACATTCGTTTAGTTTTGTAGATGCGTAAATACAATTTAAGTGTTATACAATCGTGGACCCGGTCACCAATAGTGTGGGACTATTCGGGATCAGGTTATCATCTTGAAATTATTTTGTATGTTAGTTATGCATGGACTAACATGTGTTATAACCTTGGTGCGAGACCCCTACTGGCACACGACACCTACGCACTATGACTCATTCATTCATCATGCGTTTTTGGTGCATAGTTGTATATGACATTTGGCTCGATGGATTCTTGCATTACATGCTTGGTATGACTGAAAGCATTTATGACTTGGTGTTCGCTTCCCAAGTGAGGGTTGCGATGTAGTAATAAACTCGGTAAGACCGAGGTCGATCCACAGGGACTTTGTTAGGGTTTCACAAACACATCCAAAAGTGTCTATTGAAAGCTAATAATAAGATTTTGAATAAGATTAATGTAATAGCAGTTTATAACTAATTTGAATGTAAACATTATAAAAAAAGCACTAGGGGTTCAAGAATCCACTTGTAGCAATCCTTGATGTTCAATCCGCTGTAGTTTCTCATTCTCTCAGCTAGAATCGGTATAAGATCTATCTAGTCGGATGATAGAGCTGTTAAACCAAACAATCTGTCATACGTAAGTTTTAGCATAAGATTCACTCAATGTAGGCTGATCTGAGCATGCTCAATTGCATAGGTCATTCCCCTTTCCAAAAGGTCCAGTTCACATCATAACCATCCTCAAGTCCTGTCACAAGACAAGGCTGATCATGATTTGAACTTGATTCAAATCACATGCAACAATCCCTTACATAATCAGAAAACAGAAAAATAGAACTTTGGTAGGAAGTCCCTTCATGAAAATCATAGTACTAGAGCACATTCCAATTCCTCGGATCATACAGGTCTAGACTGATACAAACCAATTAAGAAATAATTCTCCCAAACATCCATGAGTCATCATAGACTAAGAAAAACTACTTAAAAAACTTGTATAAACTTCAACCATTGTTCATAAACATGAATTCCACACTTAAACCAACTCACTACGAATTGAAACTCTTGGATCCACAGCTTCACCTCTTAGCCCTAGCTAAGAGGTTTAGCTGCTCATGATCCAAGGAAACATGAAACAACTAAAAAGTTCATAAAAACAGCAAAACAAACTAGAAGGAGTTGTTGAACTCCAAAATCTACTTCCGCTGCCTCCTAGCTTGCTTCAACCCTTCTCAGATACCCTAGGAACGATCCCTAGGTGTCCTTTTATAGTAAGGAGGCTCCGCAACTTCAGAAGATCGAGAATCTGCGTAGGAGTTACGCAGTGTGCAGGAAATCGGACTTAAAATAGCAATTTCTGTTTCTTTCACATGGCCGACCGGTCTGGACCGGTCGGACTGGGCTGGCCGACCGGTCTAGACCGGTCGGACCATCTCCAGTATCTGTCCAGCGTGCATAGCTAACCGGTCCAGACCGGTCTGGCTCCCTTGGCCGACCGGTCAAGACCGGTCGGCTTCTTTTGCTTCTTTTTTTCCTTCCTTCCTTTCTTCTACTTTCTTCTTTCCTTGCTTCTTTCTTTGCTTCCTTCTTCCTTCGGCCCACCTTGGGTCTTCATCCAAGGTTCTAAATAAGCTCTTTTCATCTTCAATTAGGCGGAGTCCACTCTCAATCCTGTAATCACAAAACGTGCATTCCGTAAGCCTTTAAAATCATGAAAACCTCACACAATGAGTGATGAATTGGGGTTAGAATATGCACAATTAAGAGCTCAACACACCCCCCAACAAGCATTTTGCTAGTCCCGAGCAAAACATGCGTGAAACTAATGCCATTCTTCAAAACTCAACTCTCTTTCAGAAACCCTTCTTCTATACGTCCCAAGACATACAAGTGTAAGATTCAGAATTATTTGGTGACAGAAGTTGAAACTGTAAACCCTCAAGACACGATAAGCATTTATATGAGATTCCCGCTAATTGGTTGATAAACAGAAGAACTTGAACAAATTCAATCTAGTTTGGATAGTGAAAATTCATCTCATGAGTTTCTAAGATTATCTTCTCCATGGATCAACCAGACTATAGATCTCAAGGTGTATGGAGCTACATCAAGCCATAACAGGAATTTGCCTTACCGTCCTTCCGACGACTTTCACACTACGTCCCATTTCCGGCTTTGGTTACGGGTAGACCATCCCCCGGTTGGTAGTAGGTAGCCCTAATAGGAATTTTCCACCAGTTTTCCATCATTCCCAATTTCATCCTTCCTTTTCCTTTTTCTTTTAATTTAGATAGGATTTTTAGAAATCCATATCTTGCATTGTTTCCCATGGACAGGGATGGACAAAGTACCCCCCCGGCTTGTCTTCTCAACACCTTAATTCACAGTCGAGCTAATCCATAAAATCACATAATCCCTTCAACCCATGAAAATCGTGTAATGTGGACTAGGTGTAAAAGTGTTCAGATTTTCTATCAATCACAGAAATAGGGGTAATTCACATATAAAACCATTATGCTATAAGAGATTCCAGAACATACAGCCCCATACACTTCATATCTCCTCCTCTTATGCTCATATCATCTTGAATGCATAGAAACAATGTTTTCCAAAAGAGTTTCGAATTTTGGGAAAAATCGAAAATTTCCATATAATTGCTTGAAATGTTACAAAACGCTGGATTCATCCAAGTGATCCTACACCCCCCAACCAAACCTTGCATTATCCTCAATGTAAAAGTTGTGCAATGAGCAAAACATGAGAGCAATTTGAAAAATAAAAGGGAGTGAGGAATGATAGTACCTGAGAGAGTGAAAAGTGGAATTCTTCCTCCTTCTAACAAACCTATGAAAAAGAAAACAAAAGCAGCAAAATCCTAATCCTAACTACTCTATACCTCCATCAGACTAGGAGATCAATCATCCTGATACACAGGATCATTCAGAGGTATGGACATACCTTCTGAAAGAAATTTCTCAAAGAAGGCTTTAATCGCTACCCATTTGCTTTAAAAATGTTGCCGTTCCTCGGATTTAACAGCTCGACAGTCCCATATGGATAGACATTTTGCACAATGTAGGGACCGGTCCATCGAGATCTCAATTTTTTCAGAAATAGATGTAGGTGAGAATTATACATGAGGACCTTTTGATTGATCGTGAATGTCTTGCGAAGAATATTCTTATTATGGAATATCTTCGTCTTGTCCTTGTAAATTCTCGCATTCTCATAAGCCTCGTTCCGAATTTCTGCAAGTTCATTCAATTGTAGTTTGCGCAACGAGCTTGCCTTGTCAGAGTCAAAATTCATCTTCTTAATGGCCCAATATGCCCTATGTTCCAACTCCACAGGCAAGTGACAAGCCTTTCCATAAACAAGTCTATAGGGAGACATTCCAATAGGGGTCTTAAAAGTAGTACAGTATGCCCAAAGCGCATCGGTAAGTCGAAGCGACCAATCCTTGCGATCGGGGTTCACCGTTTTCTCTAGAATGTGTTTAATCTTCCTATTGGATATCTCAGCTTGTCCACTAGTTTGTGGGTGATAGGGAGTGCTCACTTTGTGTGTTACGCCATATTTCTTCATTAATGTTTCAAAAGGGCGATTGCAAAAGTGAGACCCTCCATCGCTTATGATGACTCGAGGTGTTCCAAACCGGGAAAGAATATTCTCTTTTAAGAACTGAATGACCGTTTTATGGTCATTATTCCGGCAAGTGATGGCCTTGACCCATTTGGAAACATAATCAACGGCGAGTAGGATGTATGTGTTTCCAAAAGAAGATGGGAATGGACCCATGAAATCGATGCCCCAACAATCAAAGATTTCAATTATCAAGATGGGATTGAGTGGCATCATATTTCGACTGGAGATTCCTCCCAATTTCTGACAAGGTTCACATGTTTTGCAAAACTCATGTGTGTCTTTGAACATGGTGGGCCAATAAAACCCACATTGCAGAATTTTCGCTGTGGTCTTTTTAGCCGAAATATGGCTACCACATGCCTGAGAATGACAGAAGGAGATGATACTTTGTTGTTCCTCATCTGGCACACATCTCCTTATGATTTGATCGGGACAATACTTGAATAAGTATGGGTCGTCCCATAGGAATTTCCGCACCTCTGTGAAGAATTTATCCTTATCTTGCTTTTTCCAATGTGTAGGAATTGTACCTGTAGCAAGATAGTTAGCAATGTCCGCATACCATGGCAATTGGGAAGCAGCAAAGAGTTGTTCATCAGGGAACATGTCATTGATCGCAGTCGTTTCAGGGGAATCTGTGAGGACAAGTCGAGAGAGATGGTCAGCTACTACATTTTCTACTCTTTTCTTATCACGTATTTCTATGTCGAATTCCTGGAGTAGAAGGATCCATCTTAACAACCGTGGTTTAGCATCCTTCTTAGAGAGAAGATACTTAAGCGCCGCATGGTCAGTGAATATAATGATCTTGGATCCAATCAACTAGGACCTAAACTTGTCCAAGGCAAAAACTACGTCTAAAAGTTCTTTTTCAGTAGTAGTGTAGTTTGCTTGGGCTGAGTTTAGGGTTCTACTTGCATAGTAGATGACACATGGTTTTTTCTCTTTTCTTTGGCCTAGCACGGCCCCAATAGCATAGTCGCTAGCATCGCACATAATCTCAAAAGGGAGGCTCCAATCAGGTGGTTGCATTATAGGAGCACATGTCAACATACCTTTAAGGGTGGTAAAGGCCTTTTGACATTCTTCATTCCACTCGAATGAATTTTCCTTTTGAAGTAGGTTACATAAAGGACGAGAGAGTGAACTGAAGTCCTTTATGAACCTTCTGTAAAATCCTGCGTGTCCTAGAAAAGACCGCACATCTCGTATGCTCTTGGGTGGTGGAAGGTTAGAGATAAGATCAATTTTCGCTTTGTCCACATCGATTCTATTTTGTGAAACGATGTGACCAAGGACAATTCCCTTTTGAACCATGAAGTGGCACTTCTCCCAATTCAGCACAAGGTTCTTCTCTTCACATCTTTTCAGCACAGATTTTAAGTGCTCAAGGCACTCATCAAAGCTACAACCAAATACGGAAAAATCATCCATGAAGACTTCGAGAATGGTCCCCACCATGTTAGAAAAGATACTCATCATACAACGCTGAAAGGTGGCAGGGGCATTACATAGTCCAAACGGCATCCGTCGATAGGCGAAAGTGCCGAATGGACATGTGAATGTAGTCTTTTCTTGGTCTTCACGGGCAATTTCTATTTGGTTGTACCCTAAATAGCCATCAAGGAAGCAAAAGTGGGAATGACCCGCCAACCGTTCTAAGATTTGATCAACAAACGGTAGGGGGAAGTGGTCTTTCCTCGTGACAGTGTTTAGCTTCCTGTAGTCAATGCACATTCTCCAACCGGTAGTGACTCTAGTTGGCATGAGTTCATTATTGGCATTGGCTACGATGGTTATTCCGAATTTCTTAGGCACCACTTGAGTTGGGCTCACCCATTAGCTATCGGATATTGGGTAAATAATACCCACATCCAATAGTTTTACCACTTCGGCCTTAACCACATCCTTCATGTTTGGATTTAGTCGTCTTTGTGGTTGCCTAGATGTCTTCGCATTCTCCTCAAGGTGGATGCGATGAGTACAAATCAGTGGGTCTATGCCTTTGAGATCCGCAATTGACCATCCAATGGCACTCTTGTGCTCTAATAGAGTGGCTATTAGCCTACTCTCTTGTTCCTCATCCAAGTGGGAAGATATCACCACTGGATATGTCTCATCTCGAACTAAATAAACATATTTCAGCTCACTTGGTAATGGTTTTAGGTCGAGTGTTGGTGCCTTGATGTTGGATGGGAGGGCCTTGTTCTCGTTTACAGGCAAAGGCTCAAATAGAGCCCTCCATCTTTTATTATCAAGCACCGGCATCATCTCTAGTATGGCATTATCTTGCATTGTGTCATCATTTATCTCATGAGAATGGGCCACACATGCCTCCAAAGGGTCGGAAGATAGTGACAAGGGGACTGTATCTTCCACGAATGATTCAATCATGTTTAATTCGTGGACATCATCATCAACCTCCCGTGGTTGTTTGCATAAATCAAATATGTTAAGCTCAAGGGTCATATTTCCAAAGGACATTTGTACAAGTCCGTTTCTACAATTGATAATTGCATTTGAAGTAGCTAGAAATGGTCGTCCAAGTATGACGGGAATTTGAGCACCGGTGCCTATCACGGGATGTGTATCCAAGACAATAAAGTCTACCGGGTAGTAAAATTTATCAACTTGGACTAGAACATCCTCAATCATTCCTCTCGGTATACGAATGGATCTATCAGCGAGTTGGAGTGTGGTTTTGGTGGGTTTCAATTCACCTAACCCAAGTTGTTCGTAGACCGAGTATGGAATGAGATTCACACTTGCCCCCAAGTCGAGTAGGGCTTGTTTAATCCGGTAGTCTCCTATGATGCATGAGATGGTTGGACTACCCGGATCCTTGTATTTTTGGGGCACTTCTTGTTTGATGATGGCGCTCAAATTCTCAGTTAAAAGAACTTTGTTGTGAACATTGTGTTTCCTTTTGACTGTACACAATTCCTTTAAAAATTTGGTATAAGATGGTATTTGTTTTATTGCATCTAACAACGGGATGTTGATCTTCACCTGCTTGAAAACTTCTAAAATTTTTAGATTTTTATCTAAAGGTTTAGGTGAAATCAACCTTTGTGGAAACGGAGCAACCGGCTTGTATTGCCTTTCCGGTTCTTTCTCTTGTGGGGTGTTGTTCGAGCTATCAACCTCTTTGGAATTTTTCGGATCCTTAGGCTTTGGGGCCTTCACCGGATTAGATTTGTTAATTTCTTTCCCACTTCTCAAAGTGTGATAGCTTGAACATGTTCCGTGTGGTGAGAGGATGAGCTTGCATCTTGTATCTCAAACTGGGTTCTTGGGTTAGGAAGAGGTTGGGCAGGAAGTGTGCCCTTCTCTCTAGCACTAAGATGAGATTCAACTCTAGCCAGTGATATTTTCAATTCATTGATGGCTTGAGTTGAATTTTGATTGAATTTCAATTGCTCTTGCATGAACCCATCTATTTTTAGAGAATTTGTCTTGTTATACTCAGCTTGGACCGATACGAATGCACCCAACATCTCCTCTAGTGATACTTTTGGAGTGTTGTTTGCATTTGCAGTGGGTCCATTCCTCCAACTGAAATTGGGATGGTTCTTCCAATTAGGATTAAACGTGTTTAAGTTTGGAGCACCAAATTGCTGTTGATAACTGTTTATGGCATTTGTTTGTTCTTGTAAGATGCCTTGAACTGCTGAAATTGTGGGACAATCTTGTGTTGCATGTTGAGTTCCAGCACAAATTCCACAAACAGTTTCAACGTCAGTGGAGTTGATCGTTTCTCCTTTCCTTAATTCCATGGCTTCGACCTTTCTTGTGAGGCTAGCCACCCGTGCACTTATGCTATCCTCTTCTGATAAGACATACATTCCCCCCTTTTCCTTTTGTTGGCCAGTCTTGGAATTTGTTGGTTTTGATGTGTCCCAAGACTGTGCATTCTCAGCCAATTCTTCCAAATAATCCCATGCTTCATCAGCTTCCTTATTCATGAACTCCCCATTACACATCATTTCTATAAATTGGCGCATGGGTGAAGTCAGTCCTTCATAAAAAAAGCTTATAACCCGCCAAATTTCATAGCCATGATGTGGGCATGCATTTAATAAATCCTTAAACCTCTCCCAACATTGGAAGAAGGTTTCATCTTCCTTTTGGGCAAAGTTCATGATAAGGCGCTTTAACATGTTCATTTTGTGAGTAGGGAAGAATTTTTTTATGAATTCTCTGTGCATATCAGTCCATGCACCAATTGATCTTGGCCTCAATGCATAAAACCAACCCTTGGCTTTATCTTTAAGAGTGAAAGGGAAGAATTTGAGTCTCACTACATCTTCAGTCACATTTGCAAAGTGCATGGTGGTGATTACCTCATCAAACTCCTTAAGGTGTTGATAGGCACTTTCACTGTCTAATCCATGGAATTTAGGGAGAAGTTCGATCACTCCCGGTTTCAAATCCACATTCCCTGCATTTTATGGAAAAACTATGCATGAAGGAGTGCTCGCTCTTGCGGGTTGCAAGAAATCACGTAAAGTCCTAGGTCGGAAAACATTCTCAACCACATTCTCTCCTGTTTCAGTTTGGTTTTGGCCCTGATTAGTTTGATTTACAGCCATATTTTCAGACAAAATTGGAGAGTTTAGATGTCTCCTAGCACGTGGTTCTCTGTCAATTCCTTCTACTATCCCCCCTTCACTTATGAGTCGGTTATTGGAATCCCGAGCCCAATGTGGCATGCAAAACCAAAAAAATAAAAAACAAAGAGAAAGAAGAATTCTTCCTCCCTTTCTTTACTTTTCTCTAAGACTGAAGCACAAGGTGTCTTGCAATGGCTAAGCCAGAAGCAAGGATAGAGACCGATTTCTCCTGGTCAATAGGGGTTCAGAGAACTCCCCACCCACTCTTTGAATCTTTTGAGAAAAAGTGCAGAAAAGGAGAAAGAGGAGTAGAGGTGAGAAAAGAAATCTCTGAGCACAATGTGATCCAAGACGGCAGAGCCGACCAATAGGAACCCAGGTGGCACAGGGCCGACCTTTCAGAGATCCAAAAGGAGTCTCCACCCACTCTACAAGAGATGAATATGATAGGAATGAATAGGAGAAGGAGAAGAGTAAGGTTTAGAAAGATAGAACCTGATTCGGCACTTGAGATCCTTGTATCTTCTTCAGCTTCCTAGAAATCCCTGAAAAGAAAAATCAAATAAATAAGCTAAGTTAGTCCTAAAATCCTCAAAATCCTAAATAGATACTAATTTCAGAAATTTGTAAAAAACGTCAAGATCCCCGGCAACGGCGCCAAAAACTTGTTCGCTTCCCCAAGTGTAGGGTTGCGATGTAGTAATAAACTCGGTAAGACCGAGGTCGATCCACATGGACTTATGTAGGATTTCACAAACACATCCAAAAGTGTCTATTGAAAGCTAATAATTAGATTTTGAATAAGATTAATGTGAGTAGCAGTTTTAAACTAATTTGAATGTAAACAATTATAAAAAGGCACTAGGGGTTCAAGGATCCACTTGTAGCAATCTTTGATGTTCAATCCGCTGTAGTTTCTCATTCTCTCAACTAGAATCGATATTAAGATCTATCTAGTCGGCTGATAGAGCTGTTAAACCAAACAATCTGTCATATGTAAGTTCTATGCATAAGATTCACTCAATGTAGGCTGAGCTGAGCATGCTCAATTGCATAGGTCATTCCCCTTTCCAAAAGGTCCAGTTCACAATCATAACCATTCTCAAGTCCTGTCACAAGACAAGGCTAGATCATGATTTGAACTTGATTCAAATCACATGCACAATCCCTTACATAATTCAGAAAATCAGAAAAATAGAACTTTGGTAAGAAGTCCCTTCATGAAAATCATAGTACTAGAGCGCACTCCAATTCCTCGGATCATACAGGTCTAGACTGATACAAACCAATTAAGAAATTAAGTAATTCTCCCAAACATCCATGAGTCATTATAAGACTAAGAAAAACTACTTAAAAACTTGTATAAACTTCAAACCATTGTTCATAAACATGAATTCCACACTTAAAACCAACTAACTACGAATTGAAACATCTTGGATCCACTACAAGCTTCACCTCTTAGCCCTAGCTAAGAGGTTTAGCTGCTCATGATCCAAGGAAACATGAAACAATTAAAAAGTTTATAAAAACAGCAAAACAAACTAGAAGGAGTTGTGGAACTCCGAAATCTACTTCCGCCGCTACCAAGCTTGCTTCA
The DNA here is from genome assembly GCA_003013855.2 of Liriodendron chinense. Classification (NCBI taxonomy): domain Eukaryota; kingdom Viridiplantae; phylum Streptophyta; class Magnoliopsida; order Magnoliales; family Magnoliaceae; genus Liriodendron; species Liriodendron chinense. Next base: position 32,964 of record PVNU02002373.1, on the reverse strand, counting down.
ACCCTTCTCAGATACCCTAGGAACGATCCCTAGGTGTCCTTTTATAGTAAGGAGGCTCCGCAACTTCAGAAAGATCGAGAATCTGCGTAGGAGTTACGCAGTGCGCAGAGAAAATCGGACTTAAAATAGCAATTTCTGTTTCTTTCACATGGCCGACCATTCTGGACCGGTCGGACTGGGCTGGCCGACCGGTCACGACCGGTCTGGCCTCCTCTGGAAAAAGTCCAGCGTGCTCAGCATCCTTGGCCGACCGGTCTAAACCAATCGGACCATCTCCAGTATCTGTCCAGCGTGCATAGCTGACCGGTCGAGACCGGTCTGGCTCCCTTGGCCGACCGGTCAAGACCGGTCGGCTTCTTTTGCTTCTTTTTTTCCTTCCTTTCTTTCTTCTACTTTCTTCTTTTCTTGCTTCTTTCTTTGCTTCCTTCTTCCATCGGCCCACCTTGGGTCTTCATCTAAGGTTCTAAATAAGCTCTTTTCATCTTCAATTAGGCGGAGTCCACTCTCAATCCTGTAATCACAAAACGTGCATTTCGTTAGCCTTTAAATCATGAAAACCTCACACAATGAGTGATGAATTGGGGTTAGAATATGCACAATTAAGAGCTCAACACTTGGCAGCATAGCTCTCCATCATTTCTGCATACTTTGATATCTGATACTTGCCATATACATTGCGCGCGCGCGCGCACACACACACACACACTCTAAGCTTCGTGCTAAGCTTACGCACGTTGTTTACGTGCAAGTTATGTTAGACAACGACAATAGTAAGGCAGGAGCATGTGACTGACCTTTTAGAGTTTTTAGCTATGCGATGTATTTTTATTCCCAGCATTGTACTTGAATCCTTTTATAATGGATGTTAGTGATGATGTTTTGGTTTATGACACACTCGTGGTTATGCTATTCTATTAAAAAAAAAATCTTCGAAAATCCTCCTTATGAAATTCGTTTTCCAGACTTGGCGTTTGAGCATTGAGTGTCGAAACCGGGGTACTACGAAGGCTGTCAACTCTAAGTTCGGATTACAGTGACTGGATGCCGAAAATTGGATTTAGGCCGTGACAATGGAGATGCGTTCTAGGTGGAGGGAAGTAAGGAGTAGTAAACGCTCAAGGTGGAGGCAAGCACATGTGTTTTTCAGGATGACTTGAAAGAATGTAAGTCAAGGTGGAGATTGTTGTGCAGATGCCTTGGATTCTGTCAATTATGCAGAAGAGGCAATATTCGGTCCCACCAAATATCGGTTCGGTCCAACCAAATTTCAGCAGAAATTAGAGTTTTGTCACTGTCTAGTTTTGGCTATTTTCGATCCGACTAAACAAGGGTTTGGTCTAATCGAATTATGGAAGATTTTTCAATTTGCTTGCTATGATGATTTGGAGGGTTTCGGTCCGACCAAGGAACATTGTCGGCTAACTTCGGTCCGACTGAAGGTGCAACCAAAGGCATTGCGTAATTTTGTGCAAATACATGTATTTAAGTTATAATCTGAGTTAGGGTTTGTTAATACAAGTGTTACAAGTTTTCTCTATAAGGGCTAGGGTTTAGCAATGTAAGAGTGATTTCCAAGGCTTGTAAGGAATTGAGTAGGGTTTCTCTCAAGGGTGCTCATCGCAAGGGGACTATGATCTGAGAAAGTGAGTAGTATATAACTTTAAGACTTTTGATTATAGTAGATCTATGTTACTTTGTATCGTATTTTTTTACCCGCAAGGGTTTTCCACGTAAAACTTAGCGTTTTTATAGTTGCTTGTCATTGCTTTGGTTATTTTATTATTATATTGTGATTATTCCATTTTCCTATTTCCTAATTATACTTCCTTGAAGCACATGGTGCGACGAATTGTGTTAGATCTACATTCTCTAATACTCTGGGTTGGATCGAGTTTGTTGGGGGTCTTACTGACAACACAAAGTCGCTCTTCCCAAAGGTCTGACCAGGAGGCAGATTGTGTCCGACCTTGGACGGACCCTTAAGCGCTGACCAGAAAACATGTGGGAGCCCACCATGATGCAACTGTTTATCCATGCCGCCCATCACATTTTTAAGATCATGTTAAGGTATGGACTCAAAAATGAGGCAGATCCAACGCTACGGTGGACCACACCTGAGATGACTCTTGCATTTAATGGGCACTAATGCAACCCAAGCTTACTATTTGGTGTGGTCCACTAGAGTGTTGGATCTACCTCAGTTTTGGGCCCATACAGTAACATGATCATAGAAAAGGGATGGATGGCGTGGATAAACAAATACATCACGGTGGGCCCCACACAAATCTGCCAGGTGTCGGATGCAATCCGCCTCCAATTTTAAGAAACACAACTGACAACCCCCACTTCATAGCTCCTACACTCAACCCTGCAGCCCTGCCTTGAGCCAGTTTCTTCTCATCACTGTAGCTGAGGAAATGGGCCTCCGTACTCCGTGAAGGACAGATAAGTGGATAACTTCAGACACCTCAACTCACGTACTTGTATTCCATCTACAAGTATAACACATTCACCTTACCCTACCCTATCCTAACTCGTTCGTGCATGTGAGCGATAATGGGTGTAACTTCTTCCTATCTCAGTTGTTCTTTTTGAAGATCAACTTCAGCTATATGCAAGAGGTAAGTTATCTATCTTTGAACTCATTTTATGACAAGCAACTTTCCCATTTCCCTCAACTGTTTGCATCATTTTCCATCACCCATTTGGTAAATCGTGGAGTGCAGTCTAACATGCATGCATTTTTTCAGAGTTTCTTGGTAATATTTTCTTTCACTGTTACACCCACACCTACCAACACACACCCCTTCTATATGGGTACAACGAACAATCTGTGGCACTTGCATGCAATTCTTTTGTTAATGGTACTACATATTGCTTGTTATATTATCTTTCCACACACACTTGCACTCCTATTTCCTTTGTGTATGTGTTTTTCTCTTCTTTTTTATTTGTTTTTCATTTTTCCAACATCCCTCCACTTCCCCAAAACTCTTTTGGTAAAATGGACAAAAGTTTCTGCCTGCATGCATATTCCCATATTTGAAAACATTTTCTCATTTTTCTCATTTTTCACAGCTTTCCTCGGACAATTTAGTGAAAATGATCCGGAAATTCAATAGTCTTAAGGGTTGAGGGATGGCATTAAGAACTCCGACGGAGTGACGATAGAAGGACAAGCGCGTCGAAGAAATTGTTAGCTCGAAGAACGAAGTAAGGTTAACCCATCTTGTGATGTTATTGGATTCTCAATCTCAGATGTTGCAGAGGTTGTAATGAGCTTGGCCCTGACTATGAACTACGGTCCAACCATAAGCCATGTCACCAAAGTCATGTATGAGTTGGACCAGGTCGACAGACTGACTGATTTTGAGTACATATCTGCTTCGAAGGACGAAAGTTATGCGCCCTCTTTCTGATCTTGGGAGAGCAGTGAAGGCTGGAGTAGCTCCGCACGTTGGTTGGTGCACACACAACACTAACTATGTGCCGTGGTTTGGTGTGGAGGTGGCCTGATGGTTGGGCTGACATGGTTTTGAATTGTTGAATGACCTACTATGTGTTGACTAACAGTTGGTTTTGCATTATTATGCGTGATAACATATTGCATAATTCCAACCTATGATGGAATATTTCCATCATTGGCAGTATTTTGTGTTTTGTAATTATTATTTTTTTTTTTTTTAATTTGAAGTTTGTGATTGGATGTATAGATTTGCTCAAATCAACATAATGGAAGTTCTGCTTTATTAGATGGAAAGCATGGTTAGTCAATTATATTGGTGCCATTACTGCTGTTGCTGGTGTTTATATGCCATCCAATCCATTTATCTGATGTGCAATTAGCCAAAAATCACACTATTCGAATACTCTAGTGGGCTGTTCCATTGAATTTAGAGGTTTTAGGTATGATTTTATATTGTTCCCTATTGGGTTGTCCACCTGAGTGTTGAATCAGCCTACTTTTTGGGACTCAGGTCCAAACAGAAGGTGTTGTAGCTGATGGGCAGGGTGGATCCCAGATGCCAAAAGTCATTTCCTCCACCTTCAACGACGGGCTCAATGTCTAGCCCATCATTTCACAGGATGTCTCTAGTACATCTAGGGAAGATGATAGGTTGTTGGCCCGTTGGGCAATGTGAGATTCAGGTCCTTCCCGAGGAATGATAGGGTGTGGGCACCTATGGACAAACTACGACGAATGATCGCTGTGAGCACCATATAGGGGGGCCTAATAGATGGATGCTCTGGATTGAAGGTTGGTATTGGTGACCTGCAACGCCTAGGCCACCTAGGCTTCAGATCCAGCCTGACCCAATAATATGAGGTCTGACCCCCATTAAACCCAAACCTGAAATGGGCTAGCCCCCGATACCCACCTACCTGTTTCACAACATCTACATATACAGAGGGTAATACATACAAACTGATATATATTGTTATGTCATTGCCCCACAGCCAGACAATTAACCAAGCTTGACCCTAGTACAGACCAATTTCTTAATTTGACCCAAAATGAGTCTAGGCCAAAGCCCTACACATGGGAGGCCAGGTCCATAGAACCAATAGGGTGGCCCTGACACCTTCGATCAGAGCAAGCACGGTGTAGAAAAGAACCCCAAAGCCTATTCCTTTAAGCCGTTTTGAATTTCGAGAAATCAAAAGAGACGGATGATGCTGTGCTCTGAGGAACAAATGCAGCGCATTTTCACTCTGGAAGGGATGGTAATACTGCTTCTAACATTTCCATAAATCTGATATTGGCCTCTTCCATCTTAGCATATTGCAGCACATAAAATGGAGATACGAAAACATATGATACCACTTTAAAAAGGTGAGTCATGTATTCTACAAATTCACTGTCCACTTCGCTACAACAGAATGTGTTACTAAACTGCCAACATGTCTCACTCCTTTTGCACCATATTCTCATTGTTACAACTCTCATTGCATTAGAACACTTGTTTGCAGAAGCATGGCCGCTTGCGAAGAAAGAGAAATGTATTTGGGTAGCTGCATTTTCTTCATCAAAATGCTATGTTCTTATATACATGATGAACAAAGAGCTGGATTGTAGAGGTTCAGACCTGTTCGTTGCCCTTGAGGATGTTGTACTTGCAGAGTGGACATGTTGCATTGATTCGAAGCCATCTACTGATGCATGCAGAATGGAAGTGGTGGTTGCACGGAAGGGTGTTGAGCTCCGCCCCATCTTCATATGCTGTGAGACATATGCAGCATTCCTGAAACAATTATAGGACAACAATCAGGAAGAAAGGGAAACAGAAACCAAAGAAGGATATGCACTTCCGGAAAAATATCGAATGGAAATCCAGTGGCCGGCAATTGCTTTAATGCATAATGGCTAGGCTAATCAAGCCCAAGTCCAGCCCGCTTCAGGAGGGTTCCAACCGAGCTTCAAAGATTGTGGCTTGCACCTATAACCTAAGTTTTTGGGTCCAGCACCTACTTGGGCGGGATCTTAACTGCATCATCCCAAGGGCCAGATGAGTAGGCCCAACTTGTTTAACATTGGTCACCCGAGTATTTGGCTCATAGGCTGGCCTGGCCTAAGCCTAAATTCCTTCATTCAGTATGGGTGGCCTGACTTGGGTTCTTAGCTCATGGGCTGGACCTGAACATGCTTTGATCCAGCCAAGTAAACTAACCAAGATGGATTATATGATCCTCGGCCTAGAGATGAGCTGTTTCATGGGGTGCTAAGATCCAAGAAATGAGGCCAATAGTGTTCTAAACTTAACCATGTGATCCCCACAATGGATGGACTGTGCCCAAAAGATCCCCCGAGTTAGAAAATCCACTTCTATTTTTCTTGTTTAATCAAGCACGAATATAAATAATTGTCACCAAATGGGAAAAAATGATTTCAAATAATCCATGAAGATGGCAATCACCGTGTAAAAAGTCGATTTCTCAAGACCCTTTCTTGGACCAAGCATCAGCTATAATTGGTTACCCAAGAAATGTAGTTGAAAGCGATGTCGAATGAAGGGGCTTGCAACCTTAAATCAGTAATCATAAAAGATAAATTTTGAGGGGCCATGTATCCACCAGAAGCCCACAAAATCACACTATGTAATTCATCTTCAGCCTAGGGGTTTCAACAAATTATAGGACGCTGATAATAGAATGGGCGGTCATTATTGACAAACTCAGGGATTTTGATTTTCTTTTCTTATTTTCTAGTCGGGCTGCTATCTCAGCGGTTCGTCTTCCTTTTTTTTTCAGCTTTTAATAAAGTAGTAGCCTTTTAAAAAAAAAAAAAAAAAAAAAAAAAACAAATTATAGTCATCAAGATGGGGAGTCGGTAGATCACCTTTTTATTCATTGCGAATTCGCTAGGCAGCTGTGGCAGAAGGTTTTTACCCTTTTTGGTACATTGTGGGTGTCACCTTTCTCTATTGCTGATTTCTTCAGGGCGTGGCACGGCAGTATGTTCTCAAGTATGGAGTTAAAACTGTGGCATCTCGCGTTGATGGCAGGTCTGTGGTGTCTTTGGAAAGATGTTTAGGAACCGGTAAGGGTGAGTAGCAGAGGTGTTCAAGTAGGTAAAAAGATTTGTTACAGAGTGGGCTATGGCCTCTAAGGGAGTTGTGTAGATCCCGGATAGGTGGGTTGAAATATAAGGTTGTGGGGGCTTTTGTATAGTTTCTTTTTCGTTCTTGTATATTCCAGCTTCGGCTTTCTTTAATGAATTTTTCGCATCGTTTCAAAAAAAAAAAAAAAAAAAAAAACAAATTATAGTCATCCAATCTTCTGGCCTTTTTCTTCTGCCTTTTGTGGTTGGAGTTGACAGTTTGCAGTGTTCTTTATTTTTATTTTTTCTATTTACTGTCTATTTCTAGTGCACCGGTTGAAATTCCGAAAGATTTCAAAAACTGGTATGGAGGTCGAAAGATATCTTATGATGCCTCACAAATGCCTTTTTTTAACAAAAATAGAAATACACCCCTACTATAACTTTGAGTTACATTCGTCCTAAAATGAAGTTGCTAAAATAACCTAATGTACTAAATTTGTGAACAACTCGAATCTTCAAAACGCCCCATACAGTTGGTGCACCGACATCAATTATACCCAACTTGCTTAGTATCGCTCCAAGACATCTCCCAGGTGTATTTGTGAAAATATCGATTATTTTTTTGGGTTAATAGTTCACACATCCCACTGTTAGCACACACACCCATACTGTTAGTTACCCTCCAATGTTAGCCACCCTGCGCGTTGGGATTTGATACTTGTGAAAATGTTGATTAATTCGTCTTCTAGCTTCTTCAAATGCAGCATGCCCTCATGATCCTTTTTTTTTTTTTTTTACTTTTTTTTAGGGTTAGTACACACACCCCACTGTTAGTACCCTCAACCACCCTGTTAGTCACACCACAATGTTAGCCACCCCCACTTGGGAGTCGATACCATGACCTCAATGTTGAAACAAGGCTATCTCCACTTAGTCTACCACTTGAGCTATGGATTGGGGTCTCCCTCATGATCCACTTGAATGTATTTCTTATGTCGATAAAAAACTGAATTAGATGAAATATGGATGGCAGGTTGTTACATAATGCATTTACATCGGATAATCCATAAGGATACCAACAATCTCATAATAGTGCTTTTGGCCAAACTAGCTCAAAAGTGAATTGTTAACTCTCCCACTCGTTATATGAGTTAGGTAGAGACATTGTGGTGTGTGTGAGTGAACCAGGGTTAAATCCCTGCTAATGTTATATATATATATATATATATATATATATATATATATATATATATATAAAATAAAATAAAAAGTGAATTGTTAATGACATGTCCCTACACTCAGCCTTGGCACTTGATCTTGCAATAATGTAGTTTTTTCTATACCAAAGTTACCACCTGGCAAGTGCTGCATCCTGTCAGAGGACCAGCTCAATCTGCATCTGAAAACCAGAAAAGGATAACAAGGCCCACTGTTTGCCATCAAGATTCCCTTACTAGGCAAGAACTTGAGACATCCTTAAGATACTTTCAACAGCAAGTGCAAGGTACGTAAGCCATACATGTAATTGCTAACAACGCTTGTGGCATTGCATGTCATATCAGGCCTAGTGATGGTCAAGTAAATCAGCTTTACTGTCAAGCCTTTGTACATGCCAATATCTTCCAAGAGCTCTCCACTTTCTGAATCAAGAAGACAGTTGGCTGCTTTGGGAGTTTTAGTGGGGTTCGGCCCCCAACATCCCAGTTTCTTTAGGGGCTGTTCGGATTCGTTGAAACACAAATTGAGACAACGCCATTTCCACAGAAAAGGTGTTTCCGTTGATTGTTTTTGTAATTTCCTGGAAACAGAGTTCCATTTCCCTCCTATTTCCTGAAAATTGCTCCTTTTTCATTTCCTTAACCATATTTAAAAAAAATGCAATTTCCCAGAAGGAGAGGACAAATGACCCATCTCTCTATGTTTTAGCCCTTCTGCAAATGTGACAAGTCCATCTTAAAGCTTCATACATGTGCCAATATGCATGTCCCACCGTCCATCTTGAAGTTCCATGCATGTGCGACATTTGACACCTTCCATCCTGAAGGGCCCCACATGTGCCAATGTGCCACATTCAACATTTTCCAACATCCATCTTAAAGCTCCACACGTGCAATATTTGCCAGTGTCCATCTTCAAGTGCCCCAAATGTGCCATATGTACAGCAAGTGCCACTGTCATCTTCAAGCGCCCCATGTGCTAGTGTATTGCAGGTGCCACTGGCTCACTTTAAGCATTGCACATGTGATGCAGGCAGCATTTGGCCAAATTGGCCATCATCATTGATTGGTGGGATACACAGGATCTTCACACTCAAATACATGAATTTACAAACAATCATGTGTGGAAGATCGCCTTCGACCTAGGGGGACATCCAACGGATTGTTTGAGGTGAATCCAATGGTCTGGATCTTTCATGATTTTTGGCCCACTCAAACTCCTTAGATTTGATGAGGAGATCATCATGAGCTGTACCACAACCTGACACACTGTGGGATCAAGGTTAAGCACCAACGAACCCCACCAAAGATAAGAAAGGCCTCACGTTCCTTCATCGAATTATAAAGCTTGGACGAGTGAAGCCTATGAATGACAAGTGCACAGCGGAAGTGAAAGATGAAGCAAGGCTTGAGCCCACAAAGCCAAAAATAGCATGGACCAAGGAAAGCTCATGTGAGGAGAAATATTTTCCGTGTCTAGGTCAGTGTTCATAATTTTGGGGTTCGCACTTTGGGCCTTCGGTTCTCTTTTGTCTTACGGTTTGCACCCATTTTTCGCCATTGTGAAGCCTATCTAAAGGTGTTGAAACAAAATTGGTGCTCAAGTTTTGCGTCCAGTGGTTGTTTTGGAAATAGAGATCAGGAATTTGGTTTTGATTGGTTGAACGTTTTTAGGTTATTTCCCATTGGTAGAGAGAGTTTACAATCTATCCTATTGTGGTTGATTAAACCTATGTAGAGGATTTTTATTGGTCGCTTTGTTAATAAAAGTGCTCCATATATACGAGCAAAATAGTTTGTTTTCTAAAAAAATTCCTACACTTGAAAGTGTATTGTCGTGGCTTTGTGGAGTTCTTGCTCGAGCTATTTGTAGATCCCCTATTTGGTTTTTGTTAGCTCATTGTTTCGCCGTTCGCAAAGTGATAAAGGTAAATTATTGTCAACTTCCAACCATTTTTTTGAAAACCCTTCATGCATCTTTGAGCTCGCAGGTAGAGTTTTACACGAGCCGAATCGAATCGAGCTTGGCCCGGCTCGGCTCGACTCGACCAACAAAGTGGTTGGGCTCGAGCTCAACTCGGCTTGGTCATCAAGCCAAACTGAGCAGCTCGACTTGGTTTGGATGAGCTTTCGAGCCTAAATTCGAGCTCAAACAAGGTTGAGGGCAGTCGACTGGACGGACAGGGGGTCTGTTCGGCTGGGCATTGGCTGGCGAGGCAACGAGGGGAGAGTGAGAGAGATCTAAAAGATGAGAGAGAGAGAGAGAGAGAGAGAAGCAGGAGCAGCCAAGCAGGTCAGGACGACTGTTGGCTGGCCCGGTGAGTTTGGTCGGGCGTTGGCTAGCCGGGGAGAGAGATCAGAGATGAGGGAGAGAGGAATGGAGACTGGCCGTCAGGCAAGCAGGGCGAGTCCGGCCAGGCGACGGGCAACGAGGGTTTGAGGCTAGGGGGTGGCCGGGTGGGCGAGGGCGCTCGAATGAAAAAACCAAAATGGGATTAGGGTGCTCGAATCAAATATAAGTTACATTATATTTATAAAAAAAAAAAAAAAAAAACCGAGCCTAATCAAACCTGGTTTCGAGCCGAGCCGAATCGAGCTCGGTTTAGCTCGAGCTTGGCTCGAATTTTCAACAATCCCAAAAAATAGGCTTGGCTTGGCTTGATCCACCCTACGAGCCGAGCCGAGCCGAACCAAGCTTTTTCGGGCTCGGTTTGTGTACAGCTCTACACGCAGGATCACAGAATTCAGTTATCTTCAGCGGCTTCCATCACTAGGGGGGTGATGAGGACATTAGATGACCTACTCGAGTGTACCAAAGGCGGAGGCAACTACCTGAATCAGCACAGTTTTCTTTATGGATGGACGAAGACTTCTAGATAGGGCCCGTGGGGCCATTTTTAAAGACCTCACATGCATTGAATGTGAATTAGGAAGACGCCACTTTGGGGTGATGCATGTGGGTTGCTTAGGAGGAGTTTTTAGTCATAAGATTTTAGTTTTGGGTCCATCTGACCGTTGGACCATCTTGATCGGGCCATCGGGCCGTCAGATCTTTCAGATCTGGGCCTCATGGACTCTGATTTTTATTTTATTTCATTTTATGTTATTTTTGGGACATGATGGATGGTTTGGATCACTTTTATTTACTTTGATTTTGACCCATAGAACATTAAGTTGGGGCATATTTGTAATTTTTTTAAAGTTTTATTATAAAAGCTAGAAGGGGGGGAGGTCCAACCCGAACTTGGTTTTTGAAGCAAAAGAAAAAGAAACTTAAAAGCTTGTTCTCTCTTGAGAAGTCCCTTCTTCATTCTTCTTTAGGATTTGTGAGGAAACCCTCCTTTCTAATCCAATTGTGGAAAGGTTAAAAACTTAACTTGGTGGTGGACTCCTCCCAGGACATCTTCTCTTCTTCTTTGTTCAATGTACGCAACTCCTTTCTCCTTCTTCCTTCTCCTACAAATTCCCTAAACCCTAAGGTCCTTTCATTCTTTCTTCTCCATTTCCATCAAACCCATCAAAGCCCAACCCCAATACCGCACACGCACATCCATACATGTGTCCGTACGGACCAGCCGTGCGTCCATACGGACAATCCCCTCTTCCTTTTTTTTTCTTCATCTTCCTCTTCACTATCTCCCCTCCTACCCTCTTTGCTAACCCTAGCCTAACACTATAACACTAATTCCCCTAAATTCCTAAATCCCTAATTCCCAAAACTCCCAAATCCCAATTCCTAAATCCCAAAACCCCTTAGGAAAATCTGATTTTGAACATACCCCTTTTTCCCTAAATCTGAATTTTATTGGCACCATTATTTCTTCATGTGGATGTGCCATTGCCAATGCAAGATTGGAAGTCCTAACTTCCAAGGGGCCACTCTTGAGATATTTTATATTTTCATGCACCATGTATGTAATTAACCTAGGACCATCTAGTTCTTAATCTGAATTTTTTATCTTATGATGTGGATTTCGTGAATTTATTTGTTGATTGCCCAAGCCTCCTAATTAGGTAGCATAATCCAACCAACTAGCCATGCAAAACCAATTAGTCAACCATGAAATAGAATCCCATTAGATAGTTCTTATCCCATCGGTCAGGAAGCCCAAGCCTCCTAATTGGGTAGCATAATCCAACCAACTAGCCATGCAAAACCAATTAGTCAGCCATGAAATAGAATCCCATTAGATAGTTCTTATCTATTTAACATCTTCTTTGATTGGTCTTCTATTTATGTAATAAATCCTTAGTTGTCGATGACACTAAGAAACTTTCCTTGTACGTCCAAAAAGTCTATTTAAGGGCCTTACATGAGTATTCTCAAGGCACTTCTAAATTCTATAAAATTTTGGATTTATTCTCCACTTTTAGTTGTGAATTTTGTTGAGCTTAGCTTGGAGGTGCTTACGTTATGTGTATCCTTCCCCATTCAATCGGTTGTGTCCAGCTGCGCGGATTGGTATCAAAGTGTGTTCAAATGGCTGAATTGAAGTTCTGGATCAACAATAGTGAGTTGGTCATTCATTTTTCTATTAAATCCCTAGCTCTATTACTTTTCTTTGAATTTGCATTTATATCACATTATTCTACTTTCAAATTCTTGAAAAATAAAACTGTATCATTTCCTTTACTTTTTTTTTTTTCATTGCATCTAGTCTTTCTACCCCCTTCGCTTCTTTTTTTTTCCTTTTCTTTACAAAGCCCAAATGTCCAATTGACAAGGACAACCTTTGTTGAAATTTCAGCAAACATCTACCCTCCTAAACCAGTCCTAAACCTGTTCCCATTCAACACATTAACAGTACGAATCGAGCCCCCTATTCCAGCCCATTAAAAGCCCAAAATCCAATCCATTAACAGTCCAAATCCAGCCCCTATTCCAGCCATTTAAAAGCCCAGAAATCCAGCCCCTATTCCAGCCCATTAAAAGCGCAGAAATCTAGCCTAGTAACATTCCAAATCCAGCCCCTGCTCCAATCCATTAAAAGCCCATAATCCTAGCCGATTAATAGTCCTCAGTTCTAGCCTAGAAACCGCCAAGATTTTGTCCATTACTCAGCCAATTAACAACTGATAATAAGCCTGGATATTCTGTCCACTACTTTGTCAATGTTGCTCCCCTGATACGATGTCTATCCACAGTAGTCACATCTATCGAGGGAGGTTTACCGATTAAAAACGAGACAATTGCATAACCGAGCTACTCGCAAGGGTAGCCAGCTTGGAATTTGTTGTTGACCAGTTATGAGGTGAATAGCATGAATAGCAACCTGACTCCACAGAAAATCCTCATGGTAACCCAAATCTGTAACCAGGTTTCCAGCCAGAACCTTCAGTGAATCAAAACGATATTGGTCCTCGAAAGTCTATTTATGACTTCATGAAATGGCAATTTGCAGAGAGAGCCTACAACTCAATAAAAACGCCCAAAAAGACGATATCACTAAGAAAGTACAAGTTAAAGTTCCGAACTTGTCACCTTGATGTAAAGGCTTTTGTCGACTGGATTACAATACTTGAAGATTATTTTGCATGGTATGACATGGATGAGGTTTGTTGAGTGGCCTTCAGCAAGAATTTGGTGGCGAAGCATTGACACCAACAATCTCATCGTGGGATACCTGCTATCACCGAGTGGCTGACATGAGAGAGAAACTAGAAGGTATTTGCCTTCAGACTACATGGATACCCTTCTCCAAGAGCTCCTTGCATTCAATGAGCTTATTGTCTGTTGTAAGCTTACATAGACCAACCACGTAATGGCTAATTGCTATCGGGCAAAATTAAGCCAAGAGATCTAGCATGAGATGGTCATGTATGATTTCGAGTCAGTCGACAATGTTCATAGAAAGGCACGACAAGTTGAAAAACAATTTTTGCAGTAGACTCCAATGTTTTGGTTCTTCGGCTCAGGAGCCTTCTATGAGAAAAGGTCTGAATCCACATGTTAACCGAACTCCACCATAAGGCTACCAACCACTTACCTACACTTTTCAATCGCACCCACAGATGGAGACTCCACCTGTAAGGCAAACACAACTTTTGTAGTTTCCTCTGTCGTAGAATTCACACCAAAGGCAATCAGTGCTACAGAGGCAAGACACCAGAGGGCAATATCCTAATCCTAATCCTCTCCTCAGGCAAGATCGGTAGAATGTTGACTGTTATTGTTGTGGACAAAGATGACACTTTTCTAATGAGTTTCCACGAGCCAAGAACCTCCATTACTGTGGTAATGAAGATCTCTACTACCAGGACGATCCTGAGTATTATGACGAGCACATCGAGATGGAACAACCTTAGGTAACACCTGCATCACAACCAGAGGAACCCCCCCGGTTGAAACTGTGGCCGAAGTCGAAGGTCCCACTCTTATCATACACTAACCCCTTACCACCACTGATAAGGAAATGGAAGATTGGCATGTTAGGTTATATGATATGATCATCGATGGCAATAGTGTGATGAACATTGTCTCGCAAGAGGTAATTAATAAGCTAAAATTACGAACTGAAAAGCATTTAAGACCATCATACAATGCAATGTTATGTGGGTCGATGATACTTCCATTTCCATGACTCAAAAGGTATTTGGTGTCTTTTTTGCGTCTATAAGGACGAAATTTGGTGTGACATAATTTCGATGAATGTCACCCACATTTTTTCTCAATCAACCTTGGTTTTTTTACTGAAAGGTACGAAGTGATAATGAGGCTAACACGCATAATTTCTTATGCCATGGTCATTGGATCCAACTTTGCCTATTGCAACCTACATCGCCTCCATCTACACCCTCATCATCGACATTGGCTACTCTTCCTAACTTTTGTGTTCTCACTATGCGGAAGTTCGAAGAAGAGATTAGGGAGAAAGGCGCAATGTTCGCTTTAGTCACAAAACAGGTGCAAAAGCCTGTTAATGATCAGGATAAATTTATTCCTAGTGAAGTCAAATCCATGCTCCATGACTTCCAAGATATTCCATGATGATTTGCCTAAAGAATTGTCTCCATTACGGAATATGCAGCATGCCATATATTTGGTCTCTGAAGCATCCTTACCTTATTTACCAACACACCAAATGAGTCCAACCGAGCACACCGAGTTGAAGCATCAAGTTGATGAGTTGCTAAAGAATTGCTACATCCGAGAGAGCTTAAGCTCATGTATAGTAACAGCCTTCCTTACTCCCAAGAAGGATGGGAGTAGGCATATGTATGTGGACAACCAAGCTATTAATAAAATCACAGTGAAGTACCACTTTTTCATTCCCTAGCTTGATGATATGTTGGACTTGATGCCAAGTGCTAGCATTTTTTCGAAGATCTTCTTAGGGTACATTGTCTCATCACAAGGCATAGAAGTAGACCCCACCAAGGTGAAAGCCATTGTTGATTGGCTGATGCCTACCACTATCTCTGAAGTTTATAGTTTCAGTAGCCTTGCCACATTTTACAAACGTTTTGTGAAGAACTCTGGCAGCATCATGGCTCCAATCACTGATTGCATGAAACAAAAAGACTTTCAATGGTCAAGTGCAGCAACAAGTGCGTTTGACAGGATCAAGAGTAAGATAACGGCTCAAGTTTTGTACATTCCGGACTTTGAGATATTTGAGGTGAGCTGCAAGACTTCCAACATTGGCATTGGTGGGGTCCTTAGTAAGGAGGGTCATCCAATAGCATTCTTTAGCAAGAAGTTGTCTGCTGCAAAGCAACTGTACTCCACCTATGATTCGAGTTCTATGATAGTGTTCAAACTCTATAGCACTACCATCGCTATTTGATTAGCAAAGAGTTTGTCTTATACTTTGATAAAAAAAAGCACTCTAAGTATCTAAACTCTCAGCAAAAGATAAGTGCCCGTTATGTCGAGTGGAGCGCTTAACTACAAGAATTCTCCCTCGTCATCTGTCACAAGGCTTGCAAGGACAATCAAATTGTTGATGCCTTAAGCTATCGTGCAAATTTATTGCGATCGATGTTTGTCATTGTTCCAAGATTCAAAGAGATACAAAGTGAGTATGGAGGAGACAGATTTTGAATGTATTTATATAGACATTCTTAATAGCAAGCATGCGAGACATCCATATTTCAGCATTCATGATGGCTACTTGTTCCAGGAGACGCAACTTACCAACCATGTTCATCTACAAGCATTGTGAGAGAATTACACGCCAAGGGATGTAGTGGTCACTGAGGTTGTGATAAAACCCTGGCCTCGTTAGAAATATATACTACTAGCATTGTCTAAAATCGGATATCCCAAAGATCTACCAATTATGCAGGATTTGCACACTCGCTAAGAGTCAAAAGAAAAATAGTTGATTGTATTAACTACCACCAATCCCACATGCTCCATGGAAGATATCATCATTGACTTCGTACTGGGTTTGGCAAAGACTGCCCGAAAAATTGACTCAGTATTTGTGGTGATTAACCAATTTCCAAAGATGGCTCATTTTATACCATGTTCGACTACAACAGATGCCCTCAAGATTGCTCAATTATTTTTGGGGAGGATGTTCATCTTCATGGGCTTCCATAAACAGTTGTGTCAGATCATGATACTAAGTTCATGAGCTATTTTTGGAGGACTTTTTAGCTAGCAACAAAAATCAAGCATCAGTTCTCTCATGCCTACCACCCTCAAGATTGGGCAAACAGAAGCAGTCAACCGTATCTTAGGTAAGTTATTACAATGTCTTGCCTGTGATCATATAGCTATGTGGGACCTAGTAATGCCCATGATTGAATTTTCCTATAATAACTCAATCAAAAGGTCCATGATGATGTCACCTTTTGAAGAAGTAACTAGTTATGTCCATATCTTCCAGTCGATCTGGTCCCTCTGCCCATAGAGTTGAGACTAAGCGCAAAGCTGATAATTTTATTAGACATATGTAACAAGTGCATGACGAAGTTCAATGCAATATCACCGCAAATAATGAAAGTTATAAGCACCCTACAAGTGTACAACATCATTTTGTTAAATTTGCGAAAGGTAATATGGTTATAGTTAGTATTCATCCTGAATGCCCCCTAGTCCTCAAAGAAACTCTATTCTCATAGCACGACACCATTCAAAATCATAACGAAGATTAGTGCCAATGTTTTAGATCTCCCACCAAATTTACCTATCAGTCCTACTTTTAATGTGGAAGATCCTTCCATCTATTATGGACACCACACTAATGATAGTATCGAGGAGCAAGATATCACACGCCCAACCATTTTGCCACCTACAGACACGATCATCAATGTTCTTGATAACCAAATCATTTCCACATGCTAAGGTAGTTACTAGAAGTTTCTCGGTCGTTGGCAAGAACGGCCTTTCTAATGCTATGTGGATTATAGCTTCAAACTTTCAACATTTGAATTCTAACCTTTATGAGCAATATTATGCCATTAACTCATCGGAGTCTAGTCCTTTCAAACCAGGTAGAACTAACGCAAGCCGAGCCACATCAACCAGGCCTGAGACCCATGGGCGAGGCCCAAATCCATTAGGCCCAAGAACAGACCCCATAGTTGGCCCCTTAGCAAGGAGGTTGAAGCCTCGTAATTGGGCAACACAATCCAATTAGTCAACTATGCAAAACCAATTAGCCAGACATAAAATAGAATCTCATTAGATCTTCCTTACCTATTTAGCATCTTTCTTTGATTAGTCTTCTATATTTTTTTAATAAATCCTTAGTTGTCAATGACACTAAGAAATTTTTATTCCTTGCACATCCAAGAAGTCTATTCAAAAGCCTCACATGAATATTCTCAAGACAATTTTGAATTCAATAAAATTCTGAATTCATTCTTTACTTCAGTTGTGATTTTTGTCATGCTAAGCTTGGAGATACGTTAGGTAGATCCTTCTCCATTTAATCAGCTATGCCAATTATGCCCAGGCCCACCCCGAAAATTGATTGAGCCAAGCATGTGAGGCCCAAGCCCGCCCAAAGCGGGTAGGCTACTCAGTCCATTGCCACCATTAATCATTGTTCTTCACCTATAACCAGTGTTTTAGTTGTCAGCAACAATATCGAATTGTCACCAATAATTTTCGATATTGTTGGCTCTCCAAAACCGAACACCACATGTCATTTCTCTTCGGGATATTGGCGAATTTTCGCTGAGTTTTTTGGATTTTTCGACAATTTTTAAAGGTAACATTATCAGGGATTGAACCATGGATCACTCGCACAAACCACACTGTCTCTAGCAGCTCATCTAACGAGCGGAAGACACCAACAACAAATTTTCGAGACAACCCTACTATCGTTAATTAAAAGGGAAAATTTTCAACATTTTCATCCAGCAACAATTCAAGCCAGATCTAGATTAAATACTCGAAAATAAAAATTAAAAATTAAAAAATAGAAAATAACTTTTTTCTTTCGGATTATTTGAGAAATTCAATTTCAACAACTTTGGAGTAGTTTTGGAAGATCAAGAAGTGCTTGGATTGTGGATCAACAGTCCGTTCTTCAAAAGGAATAAAAAAAAACTCAAGAATTTAGGGATTTCGGCGAGGGTGTAGGAATCTTGTTGCAATCTTTCATCGAAATTTCCTCCCACTGCAAAGAATCCACGATTTTTGCATTGAAGGGGCTCGAAAATGCTTCAATTCAAAAGAGAATCTGATTTTAGGGCTTTGAAATGGTCGGCTTTGATCCTTACTTTCCCTTTTAATTTCTTATGGACACAACAACCGTGATGTGCATGACTGTGTGGGGCCCACATCAATGTATTGCGTCGTATATCTACATCGTCCATCCGTTTTTCCATGTCATTTTAGGGCATGGGTGTTGAGCTCTTAAATTATACATATTCTAACCTCATTGCATCACATTTTATGCATGATTTCCATGCTTAAAAGACTATCTAATGCATGTTTTGTGATTGTAAGAATGAGAGAGAGACTTCATCTATTTGATGGCTAAAAGGACATTTTAAGAAGTCATTTGATGAGAAAGAAAGATGGGCCAGAGAAATGGAAGAAGAAGCAAGGAGAGGAGAGAAAGATAGAAGAAAACAACAAAAATCAAAGGGCTTGACCGGTCATGACTGGTCGACCAGCTCTTTCCCATCACTCCAGCAAGTGTTGGAGCCTGGTGGACTGCTTCCCAGACCCCTCCGACCAGTCATGACCGGTCGGCCAAGTGCAAAATTTCAGAATTTTCAGATTTTTCAGCAACTTGTGCTACAAGCTCCGATTTTTCATGCGCTACGTAACTTATTACACAATTCTGAAAGTTTCTAAGTCGGTGGGGCTTCTCCATTATAAAAGGACACCAAGGGCTCGTTCCTAAGATATCATAGAAGGCTTGGGAAATCGTGGGAGGTGAAGGAGATCACTGTAGAGCGTTTGCAACTCCTCCAAACTTGATTTTTCTATGTTTTTTGTAGTTTTTCCTTTGAGTTTTAGTTTAACCTATTAATGGTTGGCTAAACCTCTTAGCTAGGGCTAAGAGGTGAAGCTTTCAGTTGTTTACAATGTTTAATTTGAATTAATTCAAGTACTTTTAGTTTAATGAAGAACACTTCTAGTTCAAGTTTGAAATAATTTTAGTTAATCTTCCATATCTTGTGATTTCTCTTACATGGGATGTTTTGATTACTAAGATTGCTTAATAAAGTGTTGTTGATAGGATTTTGGGTTGTAGAGATTGTAGATCCATCATGATATGTTGGATGCTAGGAGATCTTATAAACCAAGTTTCCTAAGTGCTTATCTAAAACTAAACTAGAAGGGGTTCGTATCTTTTGATTTAATCTGAGATAGGTGTTTATGTATTGATTTTGGTTCAATAGAAGTTCAATTCATGCTTCTAAATCAAGTCTAGTGACAAGGCTTGAGGAAGAATCATAAATGTAATCTTAATTGTTTTGTGAAGGATTGGGCTGTGTAATTAGATACTATGTTGGATGCTAAGAGATCTTACAAACCAAGTTTCCTAAGTGCATATCTAAAACTAAACTAGAAGGGGTTCTTATCTTTTGATTTAATCTGAGATAGGTGTTTATGTATTGATTTTGGTTTAATAAAAGTCCAATTCATGCTTCTAAATCAAGTCTAGTGACAAGGCTTGAGGAAGAATCATGAATGTGATCTTAATTGTTTTGTGAAGGATTGGGCTGTGTGATTAGATTCACCTAATACCTTAGTTTTTATGAGAGAATCATATCAGTGGATGATTAATCTATGTTAGACAAGTTATGATGATCTGATTGCTCTAAATTCCGATTAGATAGGGATAGAACTCCGATTCCAATTGAGTTATTGGCTTAAATGGTTTAAATTGGCATTGTGAATGATTATAAGTGGATCATCGGCGCTCTAGTGCATATTTCCCTTATTTAATAAATAGTTTTATATTCTTAATTTCCATCCATCAATACAAATCCGAATTTAGTCAATCCTAGTTATAAAGTTTAGAATTGTTACGACAATCCCTGAGGATCGACCTCGATCTTACCGAGAATTATTACTACATCGCAACCTTGCACTTGAGGCGAGCGAACAATGGGCCAAAAAACAAAGCAGATCTAGATCTCAGGTGGACGAAACCACAAGAAACAGTGGTCAACGAACACCCACCATTAAAAACTTTCTAGGGGCTAGGGTCTATTGTAATGTTTATTTCCCATCCAAGCTGTTCATAAGGTCATGCAGACCCGAATGAAGGAAAAACACAAATATTAGCTTGATCAAATACTTTGGTGGCCCACAAAAAGTTTTTAATGTTCAATGACCATTGTTTTTGTGGTGTGGTCAGTGGTCCACTTGAGAGTTGGATCTACTTCATTTTTTGGCCCATGCCTTAAATGAGCTGGAAAAACAGATGGACGATGTGGATATACAACACATACATTGAAGTGGGCCCAAGGACAGGTCCCGTCCCACCCACCTTGCTGGAAAAGGACGTGGATTGGCTAGTGATGCTGCCAGTGGCCAGTGGCTACTAGTCGGTGCTATGTGGGCCCCACCATGATGTATGTGTTTCATCCGCGCTGTCCATCCATTTTTCCATATCATTTTATGCTATGGCCCAAAAATGAGGTAGATCCAAATCTTGAGTGGACCACATCATAGGAAACAGTGTTGATTGAATGCCTACCAATAAAAACTTCTTTGGGGGCACAAAGTTTTGGATCAAGCTGATATTTGATTTTTTTTTCCCTTCATCCAGGTCTGTATGACCTAATCAACAGGTTCGGTGTCCAATAAACATTACAATGGGCCTTAGGAGGTTTTTCATGGTGGACATTCAATCACTACTGTTTTCTTGTGGTGTGGTCCACCTGAGATTTAGATCTGCCTCATTTTTTGGATCAAGCCCTAAAATGATATGGAAAAATGGATGGATAGCGTGGATAAAACACATAAATCATGGTGGCCCACATAGCACCGACTATTAGCCACCTGGCCCAAACCGCATCCAATGGAAAGCCATATGCGAATTAGGCACTGCCCCACCTGTCCCGTGCTCAAAACAGGTTAGGGCTTTGAGAGGCCACTGTGATGTATAGGTTTATCAACACCATCCACCCATTTTTCCTTATCATTTTAGAATATAAGCCCAAAAATGAGGCAAATCCAGGGCTCAAGTGGACCACACAGTGGGGATTAAAAGCCCCCATTAAAAACTTCATGGGAGCCACGAAAGTTTTGGATCAAGCTGATACTTGTGTTTTGCCTTCATCCAGGTCTCTATGACCTTGTGAACAGGTTGGATGGAAAATAAACATCACAATGGGCCCTAGGAAGGTTTCAACGGTGAGCGTCATTATCATCGCTACTTCCTGTGGTGTGGTCCACTTGAGCCTTGGGTTTGCCTCATTTTTTAGTTTATATCCTAAAATGAAATGGCAAAATGGATGGACGGTGTTGATAAACCCATACATCACGGTGGGCCCCTTAGAGCCCTAGCATGTTCCGAGCTCGGAACAGGCGAGGGTAGTACCTATTCCACGCCTTAGATAGTTGGGCGCAACTTCAGTGGATCCCTAAAGGTGGCGCCCACTATGATGTTTGTCAAAAATCAACCCCATTCATCTATTTTTCCCGATCATGTTAGGACATGGGCCCAAAAATGAGACAACCAAAACTCAAGCGAGCCGCACAATCAAAGATCAAGCATGTAAGGATCATCAGATCACTTGAATGTTTTTGGGTATGGCCCACCCATGTGGTTGTCCACCATATCAACTGTTGCAATACATGCCATATTTGCCACGTGTATTGGCAGGGACCGCAAATCATAAGTGTGCACCCTTACAGCTGTTTCTTTTGCTCATGGAGCCTTGCTAAGGCCACACATGTCCAATAAAGCTCATGTACACCACGTACGTTCCTACATGGCATGATACGTCCAAAATCTAAACCATCCATCAAAAAGGCACCACTATATTGATGCGCTAACCAAAGAATAAGGTTGATCTATTGGTCATGTGGACCAATTCTGCAAAACAAATGTACAACTCTGAACAAGTAGGGTGAAGTTTCTTAACCGGTCCACCTGTTTCCCATGTTGGGGACCGCATGCTGAGTGGATCATATTTATTTTTGAAAAACATGTATAAGGTTGAAACAACCTAATAGATGGATTGCATTTTGCACTTATGTGCCACGTTGACGCATGTGCATCGTGTACATCAGTTTTATCGGGAGCATATTAGGTATTACTCGGGTAACACTATAGTGGGTGTTTCCCTAACCATGGAGTCCACCTTGATGTATGTGTTGTAAATCCACACCGTTCATTAGTTTTTCGATTGGACCACATGGTAGGGATTGAATGTACACCATTTTTTAATTCAGTGGTTTAAATAAAGTAATGAGGCTGATGAACATGGATCTCATGAAAGTTGCACCATTTGTACATTGTGGCCCACCATAAGAGTGAAATTGTTTGAATTTTTTAGACATGTGCGGTGTGGCTGCATGACTATACGTGGACATGAGAGGTGGCCAAAAAGGTGTGTTTTTCTAGTTCATATACTTTTACATGTCTTAATTATTGTATGGTGGCTGCAATTGTATTATGTAAGCTTATTTTGTTTACTACTGGAGTGATTTATTACAGCAGCGCATGCTTTTAGGCCCCATTAAATATACAACTATATGTATTTAGGCATCTCCTGAAGTTTCACTGAAAAAGTCCACCATTTTCCCCATGTTTCCCCTTGTTTCCCCCGCATTTCCGGTTATTGGCAATAATGATATTGTTTCTTTATCTCCGGCCAACGAAACTTGCAGCGATACGAATACCGACAATTTGAACACTGCCTATAATGCAAGCAAACCGACCATGCCGCCTTAACATCTCGATCGGCTGGGAGGGTGATGAGGATATCATCACCATCATGAACCAAGGATCAATTAGAAGAACACTAAACAATTGTTCATATCAAAGGCAGGGCCCTAACTACGACTTGTATCAAAATCGACTCCCCAAGTTGGAAAAAAAATTGTTCTGGCCCTAGCAATGACTCATATCCAAGTCGACTCCTCAAGTTGGAGAAAAATAGCCCGACCATAACAACGACTCAAATCAAAGTCGACTCTCCAAATTAGAGAAAAACATTCCCTTAATCGTTGTTGTTCACCTAAAATGCAAGCAGCCCGACCATGTTGTCTTAACATCTCATTTGGTCAGGGTGAGTGATGTGGACATCATCACCATCATGAACCAGGGATCAATCAAAAGAACAATAAACAATTGTTCAGATCGAAGGCATGGCTCTAACAACAACTCATATCAAAGTCGACAACCCGAGTTGGAGAAAAATAGTCCTAGAATTTTGTTCTCTCGAGACCCCTCTAATGACATACAATTCACTCCACATGCTAGCCGATGCCTAATATTTGTCCGGCAGCTTGTTAGACGCTAATCCTTTATTTGAGTTTTGTACCCTACCTTGTATACAATCGCAATCCGCGAAAGTTGTCAAGAGATATCCTTGTCGTGTAGCATCAATCGAATTACACAGAAGCAAGCAATCCCCGAACCTATTGCAAGCATCGATCTCTTCGGGTTCCTCATTAAAATAGGTCCTTTGATGAGATCTAGAACTCTCCCATACTCATCGGGTATACTCTTCAAGGTTGAAGACTTGGTCCATGAATCAATTCGATGTGAAAATGGGTTGATTTTGAAGGGGAGCAATTTGTTGTAATCGTTTCATAGGTTGGATGTCCTTTGAATGGTGTGATTGGATAGGACTTGGATGTCTTTAGATGGACTAGATATATTGACAAAGTTTAGATGATAGCAAATGGGTTGATTTTGAAGGGAAACAGTTGTTGTATGTTCCCTTCTCTTGTTTTTCCTTTTGTTTTCATTTTAATGGTGCTGGAGGAGGCTAAATGCAGTAAGTGAGCAGTGGATTTTGCGAGATGGTGGTTGACACATGATAAGAGGAATGAAGTAGATGAAACACGGAAGGTACTTGGATTAATCATGCTATGCGTGACTCCACTTTGGTACAACTTGATGCAGGGCAATCAAGTTGTTGAGATGACATGTGTAGTATGGAAGAACATTGCTAGAAGTCGCCAAACATAGCTGAACTTTGTGATCCTGCGAGCAACGAACCAACGATATTTAAAAGATTGATAAGAAACCAGTGATAATCCGGCTTTGTCACCCTACAAGTGGCTCAACAACAAGCTTACAAAAACCATTACATCAAGGATCCGCGAGCGGCATGAGTGGGAACTTCATGACCTCACAGCTACACAGTTTCGAGTTCAAGAAAAATTTAAGAAAATTAGAACTATTTTGTTCTTACACATGGAGCCGTTTTTATTGATATAGTGATGCGGACATTAGTGGTACACCCTTTAGAGTGTACCACAGGAGGCGACGTCGCATATCGAGTGTTGAAGCAGATGAGCTGATGTGGATGGACGTTGGGCCCATTGGACCCATTTTCTGACGCGTTACGAGTACGCAAGTTGCAGGATCACACAGGAACATCATGACCACAGGACAGTGGAGCAGATTTACTTTTAGGCGTTTTTCTGTTTATTTTCTTATTTCTAGGCGTTTTACTGTTATTGTTTAGTTTAGGCGTTTTTATATTAAATTTTTTTTTTAATTTTCAAGCACTTTAGTGCACTTTTTATTTTCGGGTCTTATATATACTTTGTGAGAAACCCTAATTCGTTATTATTGAATGAAAATAGAAATTCGTGTGCTTCTTCCTCTTTCTTTGAGAGAATAAGGTTTCAGGATTGGCCCTCGTGTGGTGAGGATTCCACCCCGAAGTTCCACGTTTCCCTTTCTTAGATCTTCAAGGTGCAAAGGACGGTAAGACTCATCCTCTTCCTTGTTCATTTTTCTCTTTCTTGAAGCCCTGCTTTCCCGATTCCTTTCTTCTTTCTTCTTTGAACTTTCCCTTTAGCACGATTGGTAAAAACGGGATTGCTAGCCAAGAGAGCTTGATTCAGACTTGAATGTGGATTGGCCTATGCTAGGTTTACAGATATCCTCATATCCCTAGGTCCCCCTTTTTACTTGTTTATGTGCGTTTATACTGCGGTATGATCCATACGGATTTTCATCATCACTTTGTTGAATTCGCCTAATCTCTTAACTGATGGTAGACGGTTATAAGATTTCATTACCCGAATGTCTTCTTATTGATCTCACATACATCTAGAGTAGGTCATTGCATGCCCTGCAACAATTTTGGTATCAGAGAGCAAGGTTCTAGCGTAGGTCAATTTACCTTAAATTTTCCCTTTGCGGTGAAAATTTACACAGGAACCCTTTCCGACTCTGCATAGGGGTCATAGTTTGTTGAGTCTAGTTAGCCATTTCCTAGATTTTGTTGAGTCCTCGTATAGATCTAGGCCATATAGGGTAGTTTGCATTGCGTTAAACTAAGATAGTTAAAACTGCATTTAGATTTTTACCTTTTTACACCTTTGCGCACCTAGATCTAGAGCCTTTCACATATCACTCCTGGTATATGCCCACGCGCACTGGTCGTGGGTTTGGTCTTCATTATACCATGGTCTCTAATCAATTTACACGCACTGGATCAACAGTTTCGGTCCTTGAAGGATGAGATTACGTAGCAGTTTGCGCATCAGGATGATAGGTTCACACGTTTAGAGAAGAGGGTTACGCATTTAGAGGTTACGCGCTTAGAGGCTGGCACGCAGGCCACCGCTTTAAATGATCCCTAGCCGACCCCTGACACTGGGGTAGTCAATCAGTCACAAGTTGTGGGCCCTGATCCGCCTAGAGATGGTTTGGGCGCAGGCTAGGCCCACGGGCCTGGCAATGGACACAATGGGGTGCACCATCAGCCACCCCCACAGATTCGTGATCCCGTTTTCCCCGCCCAACGGGAGGGCCATGGTGGGGTGCGAAATCCGCAACCTCAGAGATACGATGCAGGAGAACCCTGTTGCTAGGGTCATGAAAGGCATCAGGGTTGACACACCCAGTTTTGATGGGAGACTGGACCCCAAAGTTTTTTCCGACTGGCTAGCAGACATGGACCACTTCTTTCAGTGGCATGGTCTGTTAGACCCACGGTGGGTCAGGTTCGCCAAGATGAAGTTGGTGGGTTAGGTAAAACTACATTGGGGAAATGTGGAGCGTTGCCGCGAGCGATCTGAAGAGGGGCCAGTTCTCTTTTGGACTGAAATGAAAGAGCTGTTGCGAGAGAAGTATGCTCCCCTTTCGTACAAGCAGAGGCTGTTAGATCAATGGTACACTTTGCGCTAAGGATCAATGACGGTAACGGAATACATTGCCAAGTTCGATGAATACATGATGAGGTGCGATGTGGATGAGGACCCTGTTGTGGTTCTCTCCCGTTTTTGTATGGGCCTCAGGCCTAAGCTCCAGTGTAAGCTCATGCCTCGTATGGTCACCAGCTTAAAGCACGCTTACCAGATGTTGCAGGAGCTGGAGCGCTATGTGCGTCAGTCCATTGTTAGAGGGTTTGAGATTCAACCTACTGTGCCTAAAGTAGCTCCGCAGGGAGCGAGACCTCAGATCGGAAATCAACCCAAGGCTCAACCTAGTACCCAGCTAGTCAATAGAAATCGAGGTAACAATGAGGCTAGACCAAGTACTAGGACCGCGATGCCAAGGCAGTGCTACCGCTGTGGTAGCATGGGTCACATTGCCACAGAGTGTTCAAATAAGGGTGGGCAAGCCTTTGTTTCTGAACACTCTACAGAAGAAGTGGCATATGAAGTTGATGGTGACCAGATTGATGAGGAGATCATCGTCCAATCCCTTGAGCTGGCCAATGATGCCAAGGATGATAATGTAGAAACTACCCCACTTGCAGTGGTGAGATGCGCCTTGGCCCAGGTGAAGGAAAGTGAGGATTGGCGGAGAACCACCATCTTCCGCACTTACGCCAAGTGTGGAGAGGAGCTGCAAAGTGATCATAGACAGTGGGAGTTGTAAGAATGTAGTTTCCCCAAGTACTCTAAGTCACCTAGGGTTGAAGTCAGTCTCTTACCCCAATCCATACCGAGTTTCTTGGGTTGATGCGACATCCCTTTCTGTGACTCAGCGATACATTGTTCCAATTGAGTTTGGACCATAAAAGGACAAGTTGTGGTGTGATGTGGTCACGATAGATGTTGGTCATATCATCTTGAGAAGGCCCTGGCTCTTTGACAAAGATGTCACAATATTCGGGTGTACGAATAATTGTGTGTTTAAGCATAAAGGAAAGAAGCTTGTCTTGAGACCGCTCCCTCCTAAATCGTCCACAGAAGCGAAAGATGTTGCGTCTCCAGGCAGCTCTAAGAGTCAAAGGGCGCCTTAGTCGAAATCTCTCCACATCATATAGATGCTAAGAAGTTTGAGAGAGAGGCCAAAGCTGGGACTACGGTGTACGCTCTACTGGCTAGAGAGAGTACACCCGAGGTTGCTATAGGGTTACCCCAGGAGGTTCGTTCAGTCCTAGAGGAGTTTCGGGATGTCTTCTCTGGGGACCTTCCAGACGAGCTCCCACCGATGAGGGACATTCGGCATGCGATAGATCTTGTCCCAGGGGCGACCCTACCAAACCTCCCTCACTACAGAATGAATCCCACCGATCATGCCGAGTTGAAGAGGCAGGTGGATGAATTGCTTAAAAAGGAATTCATTCGTGAGAGTATGAGTCCGTGCGCAGTGCCCACGCTTCTTACTCCAAAGAAAGATGGCACGTGGCGCATGTGTGTCGATAGTAGAGCCATAAACAAGATTGCTTTCAAGCATCGGTTTCCCATCCCAAGGCTTGATGACATGTTTGACATGATGGCCACCTCTAATATCTTTTCAAAAATTGACCTCAAGAGTGGTTATCACCAAATTCGTGTTCGCCCAGGAGATGAGTGGAAGACTGCCTTCAAGACGAAGGACAGGTTGTACGAGTGGTTGGTAATGACCCAGGTGCTACGACCCTTTATGGGTAAGTTTTTAGTTGTGTACTTCGATGATATCCTCATCTATAGTACATCCCCTAGCCAGCACCTTGAACACTTAAGGCAAGTCTGCAACGCCCTGCGAGCAGAAAAGCTTTATGCAAACCTCAAGAAGTGTTTCTTCTTTACCTCGAAAGTTATCTTCCTGAGGTTCGTAGTCTCGTCAAAGGGTATGTCTGCAAACCCTAAGAAAGTCAAGGCCATTGTCAATTGACCTGAGCCGCGTAGTGTAACTACGTGCGAAACTTTCACGGCCTAGCTACGTTCTATCGGCGGTTCATCTGTGGATTTAGCTCTATTATGGCTCCCATCACAGATTGCATAAGAAAAGGGGAGTTCCAATGGACTAAAGCCACGACGTGGGCTTTCTCTGAAATCAAGAAGAAGATGACGGAAGCACCCGTCATGCGTCTACCTGACTTCTCCAAAGCCTTTGAAGTGGCGTGTGACGCTTCAGGACTTGCCATAGGGGGAATGTTAAGCCAAGAGGGACATCTTGTGGCCTTTTTCAATGAGAAACTGAATGAGGCTAAACAACGCTACTCCACCTACGACAAAGAGTTTATGCGGTTGTGCAATCATTGCACCATTGGTGGCATTATTTATTACCGCAAGAATTCGTCATGTTCTCTGATCATGAGGCCTTGAAATATTTGAGCTCTCAAAAATAAGTTGAGCCCTAGGCATGCCAAGTGGGCACAATTTCTTCAAGAGTACACGTCTGTACTTAAGCACAAGGCCGGAAAAGAGAATAAGGTTACTGACGCGCTTAGCCGTCGTGTCATGACATTACATTCCATGAGCATTGAAGTTACAGGCTTTGAACAACTCAAAGATGAGTACTCAACTTGTCCCGACTTTGGGACCATTTATGCATCATTGTCTCGTGACCCACCCTCGAGGAGTGTTCAGTTTGTCCTTACAGACGGATATCTTTTTAGAGGGGACAAGCTTTGCATACCACGCACATCCCTCCGTGATTTTCTAGTATGGGAGCTTCATGCTGGAGGCATGGCAAGTTACTTTGGTAGAAGATAAAACAGTTGCCTTGGTTTCTGATCGTTTCCATTGGCCTAATCTCCAGCGAGATGTGGCCAAGATTGTAAGGCATTGTCAGACATGTCAACTAGCAAAGCAGAGGAAACAAAATACAAGCTTATACACTCCTTTGCTAGTTCCACCTACCCCGTGGCAAGATGTCAGTATGGACTTCGTGCTTGGGCTTCTCAAGACTATTCGTAAGTACGATTCCATACTCGTAGTTGTTGATCGGTTTTCGAAGATGACCCATTTTCTACCCTGTTATAAGACCTCAAATGCTTCCCACGTTGCTAAGTTATTCTTTCAGGAGGTTGTGCGACTTCATGGCGTACCTAGATCCATCGTGTCTGACAGAGATACTAGGTTCACTAGTTATTTTTGGAAGACTCTCTGACATTTTTTGGGTACGAAGCTTCAATTTTCTTCAGCATATTATCTTCGGTCGGATGGTCAAACAGAGGTAGTGAACCGTAGCCTAGGGAATTTGTTGAGATATCTGGTTGGAGACCACCACAGGACCTGGGACACTGTTCTTCCGGCAGCAGATTTCGCTTATAATTCTTCAGTGAACAGGTCCACAGGAATGAGGCCATTTGAAATGTTTCAGGTCATAGACCCCGAGCCCCCATAGATTTGATCCCCATGGCTACCCCACAACCTCCTTCAGAGTTGGGAGAGTCATTTGCCCAACATATACATGCATTTCATAGTGAGATCAGAAGGAAGATTAATTCAAGTAATGAACATTATAAACTTTCTGCTGACACTCATAGGAAATTTAGAGAATTTCAACCTGGAGATGACGTCATGGTTCGTATTAGGTCTGATCAGTTTCCACCTGGATCTGTGAAAAAGTTTCATGCCCGTAGCATGGGCCCACATAAAATTGAGAAAAAGTTGGGGTCTAATGCTTATGTTGTCGATATCCCTCCTAACATGGGCATCGGTTCCACATTTAATGTGGAAGATCTAGTTCCCTATCACGAGTCATTGCCTCTATCCACTGGTTCCCCTATTTCTTCCCAGACCCCTCTTATATATGAACCCTGGCCACAGCCTAACCTCCCTATACCCATCTTACAATCTCTTCCATCAGCACCGAGAAGAGACGAGATAGAGGAAATTTTGGACTCCTACTTGGTTTCTACTCACTCAGGGGGTTACCAGAAATTCCTAGTCAAATGGAGGAACAGGCCTATTGCAGACAACTCCTGGATTACCGAGACAGAGCTACAGCATATCGATCCAGACATGCTTGAGCGATACAGGAATTTTCTTTCGCCAGTGGCGAATTCTTCCCACCCAGGGAGAATTGATGCGGACATCAATGGTGCACCCTTTAAAGTGTATCAGAGGAGGCGACGTCGCAAATCGAGTGTTGGAGCAAATGAGCTGATGTGGATGGACGGCAGGCCCATTGGACCCATTTTTTGACGCGTTACGAGTACGCCAGTTGCAGGATTGCGCAGTAGCATCATGACCGCAGGACCGTGGAGCGGATTTACTTTTAGGTGCTTTTCTGTTTATTTTCTTATTTCTAGGCGTTTTACTGTCATTATTTAGTTTAGACGTTTTTATGTTTTTTTTTAATTTTCAGGCACTTTAGTGCACTTTTTATTTTTGTGGCTTATATATACTTTGTAAGAAACCCTAATTCGTTATTATTGAATGAAATAGAAATTCGTGTGTTTCTTCTTCCTCTTTCTTTGAGAGACTAGGGTTTCAGGATTGGCCCTCAGGTGTTAAGGATTCCACCCTAGAGTTCCAAATTTCCTTTCTTAGATCTTCAAGATGCGAAGGACGATAAGACTCATCCTCTTCCTTGTTCGTTTTTCTCTTTCTTGAAGCCCTGCTTTCTTGATTCTTTTCTTCTTTCTTCTTTGAACTTCCCTTTTAGCACAATTGGTGAAAACAGGATTGCTAGCCAAGAGAGCTTCATTTAGACTTGAATGTAGATTGGCCTGTGCTAGGTTTAAGGATATCCTCATATCCCTAGGTCCCCTTTTTTACTTGTTTATATGCGTTTATGCTAGGGTATGATCCATACGGATTTTCATCACCACTTTGTTGAATTCGCCTAATCTCTTAACTGATGGTAGATAGTTATATGATTTCATTACTCGATTGTCTTCTTATTGATCTCACATACATTTAGAGTAGGTCATTGCATACCTTGCATCATATAGCAATCAATAAAACCATCCTCATAAGTTCAACCAATCACAATAGACTCTAGACTCTCTACTAATAGGAAATAACCCAAAACAATTCAACCATGTAAAATCGAGATCCTACTCTAATTGCCAACAAGAAAATAGGAACCAAGTATATAGAAAACTAAGAAAATTGAAAACTTAAAGAGGACTCTACACCATTTATAAGGCCTACAAAACCTGAGAGGTTGAGACTAATTGCATTTTAACACATTTCCAAATAGACTTTATAATGTAATAAAAACTGTTGGGCACATGCACAAAAGCATAGCACTTAACATTTAAGTTATTACATATTTCAGATCAAGTGACACAATTACACGACTGAATC
Organism: Liriodendron chinense; assembly: GCA_003013855.2. NCBI lineage: Eukaryota > Viridiplantae > Streptophyta > Magnoliopsida > Magnoliales > Magnoliaceae > Liriodendron > Liriodendron chinense. Next base: position 1,166 of record PVNU02002373.1, on the reverse strand, counting down.
AGGGAGCTGAAACAAGGAAATTGGCGGCCCGCTCAAATCTACCACACAAGGGGAATACGACCCCACTCACTTACTTAATCTGGTGGCGACGATGGTATGCCAATATACACATGATCTCGAGTAAGCATGAGAGTGGGCCCACCTTTTCTTCTCTTCATTTATGAGAACACGCCGAGTGCACACACAATCTCTCTCTCTCTCTCTCTCTCTCTCTCTCTCTCTCTCTCTCATGGTGTGCTGTAAAGGTCGTTACGTAAAGGTAAGGGTGGCAACCGTTACACGTTATGGGGTCGTAAAGGCCATAACGGTCATTATGGAAAAAATGACCCGTAAAGGTCATTACGGCCCCTAAAACAACCCGTTACATCCCCTTGTAAAGGCCGTAAAGGCCCTGTAACGGTCTATTCTAGGGCCAATACAGGTTTTTCATATTTTTTTTCAATAATAAAAAAAAAGAAATTGTAAAGGCCGTTACAGCCCCCGTAATGGTTGTTACACCTTGTATCGTAAAGGTAACGGTGGTGGCCGTTACGGCCACCGTTACCATTACAGAATACCACTCTCTCTCTCTCTCACTCTCTCATTGTACACCCCACAACCCACTTTGTATCTTAAATAGAGGAAGGGAGATGTAGTTAAGAGAGGCAGTAAGGCAGTGGTGCCCCGCTTACTACCACGTGTGGTGAGCCCCACTAGGGGTTGCCCACTTGTTGACATGTGTTAACCATGCATATTTCCAACATCTACCACCGAACCCTATAGTGGGGAGCTGTAACACCCCGTACTTTTTGGTACTCGGGTACTAAAAGTACTCAAGTGTTACCACGAAATGATAAATTCAGTATATGCGTATGTAATCAGATAATCTACACGTGAAATTCAATATTTCATATGAAAATTCCAATCTGACCATCGAGACAATTCTATACACATAGAACAAACAATCCAACCGTTCACTTGGAAGGTCAACCATAAATCTCTAGCTAGGTAGCTCAAAAAGCCGTTGAAACACTCGAATCAAAACAAGGCTGCACCATCTTACTTAAACTGGTCAATTGAAGGCGCCTCATGATGATCTAACCATCAAATTAGAGGGACAACCTTTAGATTGAGTCAGCCAACAAATCCAACTCGGTTCCATCTCCACGTGCAAATTTGCATGACAA
>PVNU02002372.1:0-14619 GCA_003013855.2 Liriodendron chinense | reverse complement strand
ACATATAGTGCTACTGGTTCTAAGCGCAACTGGAGCACTTTTGAGCAAGTGAAAAAATTATTGATCACTTGAATTCATAACTTATCTTATGAATTTTATTGTTAACTAATTTGTTTATAACTTTATAATTCATACACTAATTAACAACTATATATACTATGCGTTCATTGTAGATGCATTAAAAAAAGAGAAATATACTCAAGCAATAAAGACCGAATGCTCTTATTTTCATAAAATACAATCTACTACTCGAATCCATCATGCGAAGAGAGAAATACCAAAGGCTTGACTTTATCTACTTATCAGATATGGAATCCGATGATGAGCGGATCATCAAGGAGGATCATAACCTTCCTACAAATAATATTTGGACAGACATAGGGTGAATGCTTTGCTGAAGCATTAGAGGATGAGCAAGGTGTAGGCAACTTAACCTTACGACCAGATGAGTGACATAATATGATTGTATGTTGTAGACTTGTAGTATAGTCTTGTACTCTCGTAATTTTACAATTAGTAATTTCATTTAATTATGCTAAACTAATAAACATAATTCATAAACTATTTTACAATCATAAGAAACTTGCAATTAGAAGTAAAGCAAATGGAGAAGTTAAGTGGAAGAAGAAGAAGAAGAAGAAGAAGATGAATTTATTTCGACATCAAATTCTGAAAATAAAGATAATGTTACTGATGTTAATAGCATTGATGAGGATGAGCATGTCACCGCAACCAACTAAAATAGATACATCGAGGGCAAGAATAGATTTATTTGGACATTTTGTTTTTTCTTATTTTATTTATAGAAATGAGTGAATATATTAGACATGTAAATGGAAATGGGGAAATGTTATTTTTTGAATCATACAGAAAATATATGTACTTGGGATGAGCAAAGCGTTGATGTTATAGAAAGGGTTATTTTTTAAACTTGTTTATGACATGAGACAACACAATAATATTTATACATAGTATATAGTTGATCACAAGATTAATGTTATGGTTAGCAATGTTGTCAAAATCTTACGATTTAAGATTTACGATATACGATTTTAGTTGAATCTTAAGCAAAACGATTTGAATCCTAACCTTGATCCCTTTTTATATGAATCCTATGATTCTTTAATTCGAATCCTACAATTTATGATTCAAATTATACTTGTTCTCTTTTATTTTAAGCCTCAGTTGGCTTTCATTTTATGTTTTTAAATGTGGGGGGCTTTAAAAATCATTTAGAAAAGGTAAATTATTTTTATTTATTCTTTATAAGAAATTAAATGATATGTATTCTCTTCAATGTTAAATCATGTAGCTTTTTTTAGTGATTTCTTACTTCTTAATTGGTTAAAACATAATTGACGTATGACTCAACTGTAATGTTTTCATGGATGGTTATGATCATGCTGACTCATGTGTATTATGGAATAATGTTTAGAAATCAAAATACCATTTTCATCGGCCTACAATATTAAAGGCTGCTTTTCCACATTAATTCTACATTAAAAAAAGGTAATAAGAACATAAATTATTAAAGGACCCTTGTATATATTTTAAGAAAAATTTCATAGAAGACAAAAATAAAGGAATAAAAATCCTTTAACACTATCATGGCGTGGTATTACTTGGTGCACATTGATGGCAAAAGGAAGATAGATGAGTTTAAAAAATATATATATGATCTATTTATATTTTCATATGTTTTCAAAATTTTAAGAAAATTGTCAAAATTTTTACGATTTACAATATGATTTGCAATCCGATACAATTTAACCCTACTACGATTTACAATACAGTAACAATTTTGACAATATTGATGGTGAGATTGTTTTTTTTTAACATATTCATGAGAAAAATTGATGGTTGATGTGTTCTTTTTAAAAATTTCTAATTATTTACAATTTTTATATTTTATAATATTTTTATGAAAATCTTAAAAAAAAAATTATGATTTATGATACGATAAAGATTATGACAACATTGAGTGGAAGCACACCACCTGCATTTTATTAATACAAAAATATAGTTGTAGATCTACAAAAGCAGGTGAGGGAAACAACCTTACCCAACGGTTGTACAAAGAGGTCAAAGTATGGATAGAAAGCATTGCCCCAACCCACTGCAACTTGAACCTATACATAATGCTATTCCAACATTCAGAATGCTCAAGTCTATCTAGAAACCCTTGATTCTAAGGGAAAACTAAGAGGCTAGGATATATACATGAAAAAAAAAAAACCAACTAGGATAAAGCTATAAATGATGCACAAGCCCCAAATTGATGACCCATGTAGCATCATGGATCCATTAGCCTTTGCGTTTATGTCCTATGTAGCTGAGAAAAAGAGATGAACACACTGCCAAACAGCCTAGTGGTTTTTTTTTTTTTATAGGCATGTATTTGAGAGACAAATCGTAAATGTGGTACAAAAGAACAAGAAAGAGGAAAGGAAAATAGGAGATGATTGAGATTGAGAAAGCCCTTGTTTTACAACTATTCACTCACTGATTTTAGATTGATTCATCCACTGCTGTACCTGTGCATACATGCATGTCAATCTGGCCCATTGAAACCATGGGCGCAATTGTGCTAGTAAAAAGGCTCTTAAAGATCAGCTGCTACTTAGCAGATCATTGAATACAATTCACTTGGAAGAGAATTGCATAGCTAATCAAAACTCCAAAAACAGAACTTATCTGGAATGTGTTGGAAGCAGGAGACAGTTGAAACATTAGAGAAAACAAACAGAAATGTACCCATATGTTGTGATGCTCTTTCAGACAAGTATAGGCCAAGATGATGATGATGATGAGTGATTTAACAGTCACGCAGAGATTGAGCTCCACGAACAATAAGCCTTATTAAATTTCCTTTCTCCATTTCAAAATTATCTTACTGGAAGATAACTTGCTCTCTAGATATGGATATGAAGAAAACTTGAAGTAACTTATTTGAAAATGGGATAAAACTCAACTCAACCTGGCTGAGTCAAGTCTACTCAAGTCATCAGATTTCATGAAGACTGGGAAAGGAAAATTTTGGCTGGTTGGTTTGGCTCGAAAAGACTTAATAGATCTCAAAAAATTCGACTCAGCTCCCAGTATCCACCATAGCTCAAAAACTAGAAAATTCAACTCGATGTCTAGTGGCATGGCGTAAGGTAAACTCAAAGACTCGACCACTTCTTTAATCGAATCGACTCAACATTTTAATAATTGAATTTTTATTATTAAATTCATTTGAAACTGTTGAAAACTGACAAAATAATTAAAATACACAACTACAGGGATAGTATAGAGGTATCACCTCCTCTCATCATATATGAGGTTGCCTATTCGAATTTCTGAAAGGCAATTTTTAGTTTTTAAAAGTAAACCCAGCTGAATGGGCTAGCCAAGTCGCATCGAGTTGGCCAAGTTTTGAAGCCAACTTGACAACTTTTTTCAGACCCAACCGAGTCAGGCCATTAAGCAAGTTTCTATGAGGCATGGCTTGAAATCCCACTTAGTCAATTTGACTAGCTTGGTCAAGTTGTGAGTCAATTCACTTACCCACTTTATGTGTACTTTTTTAAAATATTAAATATAACATAGTTCTGGCATTTGAGACTCGGAAAACAGAAAAGCTAAAACTAGACCACTCAACTCGACCACACTGTTAGTACACATCCACTGTTAGTACACACATAACCACACTGTTAGTCACCCAGCAATGTTAGCCACCTCCACATTGGGATTCGATACCTAGACCTCAGTGTTGAGACCAGGTTATCTTCACTCAATCTGCCACTGTCCCAAAGGGGGGGTGTGACCGACTCCAAGTTTATGTTGTGATTTGGACTGTTGATCATTGGTCCAATTGTGCAATTTTCAGTCGAGGAAAATTCTACCCATTCAGCATTCCTATTTTCCCCCCTTTCTTTACTTCCTTCTCAACCTTTTATTTCTAAACCACAATGTGACAATATCACCATGATTTTAAAAATACCGCGAATTTTGCAAAATTACCGAAAGTAATACTATGCAATATTATCACCAGATTTTATAAATAATAGCAGATAATAAAATATCGTGACTTTATCTCCAAAAATACTAAAAACCTCAGGCGATTTATTATATAATATATGTTTGAAATTTCAAAATTGCTTATTTAACTGATAGTATATATTGTTAAGTATTTTATATTCTGGAAGATTTTCTAGATAATATACTCAAAAAAACCTAGAAATCTGAAAATTTCTCAAAAATTATCTGTAATTCAAATATATATCTTCCTCGTGAAAATAGCTTATGGCACAGTGATAGACAGAGCATGTTTATGGGTTCAAGTGCCCACATGAGGTGTGCGTAGGTGTGTGAGAATGTGTGTTTAAAAAAAAATAAAAAAATAAAAAGCCATTAAAGGATAGGCAAGTCTTAAACACATGGACCAACCAGATGTACAGTCTGGACCACCAAACATGGCCCACATGTAAAAACTGAGGATTCTTCCAACAATACAGAAATTAGAGAAGACTATATATTTCTGTGGAATAGTTCGCTGAGCAAGGTGGCTCCACTAACATGGTGGCCCACTAAATCAATGGTTACGATCACCAAACAAGATTAAAAACAAATACAACCTACCTTATATTCTTGTTGCTTTTGTTCCCCGTTTATCTTCCTACGAAATCACAATCTCCGTCGATTTTAATCGAACCAGCGAAGGGTTTTTTTTTTCCTCTTTCTTTTTTCTTGCTCTCCTCCGTCTCCATAAATATATCTCCGCTCTCGGCGGAGAAGCGGATTGCACCAAAGCCTTTCGCAAAAAATTCGTGCAACGGGGAGCTAGGTGGGACCCACTGTAATGTTTGTGAGATATCCACCCCGTCGATCCTTTTTTACGGATGGTGATGGAGGAGGAGCGTGACTTGGCGGAGACCCTTAACCAGCGATGTCGGTAAGACCCTAACCCTAGGGCTCACCTGGATGTATTCGTTGTATATCCATACCGTCCATCTGTTTCTTCAGATTATTTTAGAATCCAGTCTCAAAAATGAAGAAGATGCAATTTTCAGTGGACCACACCACAGGAAACAGTGTGGATTGAACATCTACCTTCCTGGAGTCCACCGTAATGTTTATTGACCATCCGATTTGTGATAAGGTCACGTAGAGGGAAGAAATAAAATACAAATATCAGTTTGATAGGAAACTTTTATGGCCCACAAAAGGTTTTTAATGGTCATTAACCAGTGTTTCTTATGGTGTGGTCCACCCAAAATTTGCATCTAATTAATTTTTGGTTCCATGACATAAATAAGCCGAAAACCGCATGGATATACAATTCATACATATAGGTGGGCTCCTACGGTCAGGGTCCCACCCACATAGTTGGTTCCGGGGTCTCATCTAAGTAGAATTCATACATTATAAAGTATTTCTGCTAATGCAGAAATACTTTGGTATCCCTATTGCACACCTTGCATAGACAGTACTGACGCTTCTTCTCCATCTTCTTAAATTTTTCCTTTCCCATTCCTAAATGAATTAAAATATGCATCATGCGCTGCTTTTGGATGAACAAAATTTGAGTGGTGATCAAACCACAAAATTTGGGTGTGATTCAATGAACCAAAGCAGAATGGATGATCTTTGGAAATATTAACAGCGGTAAACCATCACTTTTTTTATTTTCCATCTTTTTGTTGTATTTACATGTCAGGGGACCTAACCATCAAGTCATATGTGATTTGAGCTCAATTAGGCCTATTTGGTCATCTTCAGCCAAATCTATCAAATACGTCCAAAAAAAAAAAAATTATCTTTCCCATAAAAAGCTTTAGAAGCAAGCTTGCATAGTGGGTCGCGTTAGACCTCCTGGAGACCGAGTCTAAGCCCATGTTAGTGGGCCTGGGCCAAGTGAGTCACTGAGTAGGGTCAATTCACTAAGGGAGTGGTCCTGGTAGCCTATGAAGTGAGCCGGCAGTTGAACTTGAGCAACAGTCTCAAGGAGGTTTATGGGGCCAGAGATCCAGTCAAGTGCAGATGAGGGCGAAGATTCGAGGCACAACTTAGCCTAGAGAGGCTGTAGAGAGACCGATTGACAGGCTGCTTGGTTTTGGTATATCAAGGAGGGATAGATTTGGAGGCCATAGTTACTTTGGACCTCGATAGCCGTTTGTGCCATCTAGTTGTTGCTATGCCAATTGTGATAAATGATTCATCTTAAATAGGAAGAAGACACGAACAACCACTCTACATGGGCGCAGGATCCTCTTCCAGTCCGACTGTCACACTGACTGATGTTGTACTCCGCGACCTACTAATGACGACAGATTGCAAAAGACAATATGGTCGTAGTAGAGGAATTTGTTGGGTCCTACAAAACCTCCTGCAAAAGTTTTCCATTACGAGGAGCCACCAATTTAGTAGCAAGCCCTTGGCAGACTTAAAGTTAGAGAGACCGGCTTATCTTCCAATAAGATACAATCATATGGATATATAGTTGTCCTCCAACATCTTAGGTGGTAATGAGAAGAAACGGCCATTCCATCAAGGTGGGCTCTGCACAATGGACAATCCACATCAAAGGTTCCCCTAATGATTAATGGCTATGTCCAAGGTAGGCCCCACATGATGGACAACCCACTTCCAAGTTGGGACCTACACAGTGAACACATCAAATGCGGGCTGCACGTGATGGGGGCAACGAACATTGAAGGGCCCCACATGAAGGAAAATTAACATTGATAGTGGGATCCAAATGATGGATGACCTGGACGCAAATTGCTTTCAGCCCCTGCTTGGACTAAATCAGTCTAGACTATGGCTCTACCAGGCCCACAGTGATGTATGGGTTTTATCCTAGCTGTTTGTCCATTATCTAGATCATTTTATAGTATGAGCCCAAAAATGAGACAGCTCCAAAGCTTAGGTGGATCACCCAGTGGGGATTGAACACCTACCATTAAAAGTTTATTAAGGGCCATGGAAGTTTGGATTGTGTATTAACTTCATTCAGGTTTGTGTGACCTTATGAACACTTTTAATGACAAATAAACATCAGTGGGCCCTAGGAAGGTTTCAGCGACAGGCGTGATTACCACCACTTCATCCAGGTTTATGTGACCTTGTGAACATGTTTGATGACAAATAAACATCGCAGTGGGCCCTATGAAGGTTTCAAAGGCAAAGGTCATTACCGCGCTACTTCCCATGGTGTGGTCCACTAGAGCCTCAATCTACCTCATTTTCAGCTTGTACCCTAAAATAATCTAAAGAAAATAGATGAATGGCATGGAGAAAGCCCATACATCACAATGGGCCCCATAGTGCCCCTAACTAGACTGATTTCTGTCTAGGCGGGGCCAGACACAATCTGCTTCAGATGACCTGGTAGGCCCCACATAATGGATAGTTCTACATCAGATGTTGGCACCTAATGAATCGTGTAGAGGAAAGAGAAGGGTTGTTATCTATATAAATTACATGGTCTTAGGTGTTCTGAGTATCTGGTGCTCATAAGAGGAAAGAGAAGCTGGAAATCACTCCAAGTCGGGGGCTCAAGTGGTGGTGGCTAACATTGTGGTGTGACTAAGGGGTGGGTGTACTAAGAGTGGGGTGTGTTTACTAACCAAAAATAAATAAGGCAAAAATTGAGAAAACATGATATAAAGAGAGGGCATTTTTGTATTTGATCTGAGAATTAGCTTCCCCTTCCCTATTTGTTCTGTTATCTTACTAGTAGAAAAGGGATTAAAGGTAGGAATGGCTTCCAATTCTGATTTTAAAAAAAATGAAGGGCATTCTGGTAATTTTATCTTAAAAACTTTAAAAAATCTGTAACAAATAGAGAGCTATTTTCATTAAAAGAAGAAACCCAAAAGCTGATTGTTAAAACTAGAAAATGTTCAAAGGCAGTTTTCTTGTGTTTTGTTGTTCTGGGAGGATTCTGAGTATAAGGACATCATAGACGATCACAAACATTCACAAAGTACACAAAGAGAGAGATATCGCAAGGCGAATTTTATTCTAGAGATTCTGTGATCTTGTACATTCTAGGCTGTGAATTGGCACAAGCCCTTAATTACATCAACGGTTGATCACTCTTGATTAAAAGGCAAAAGACAAAGCCATCAGGGGCCATAGTCTTAGAGGTTCACGGTCATAAAGACCAGATTGTATGTTTTGTTATGGACTAAGTCATCATGTGTTGGGCAAGTCGGATGCCTATGTCTCATGTTCTTTCAGGTGGTCCACATTGAGAAACAGTTAGGGTTGTGTGTCGAGTCGTGCAACTCTGGGCCTGCGCCTGTTATGTGAACAGGTGACCGCAGGAAGACACGTAATTCGACCAGTTGAGTCGAATAACTCTGGGCCTCCACCTGTTATGAGAACAGGTGACCGTGGGATAACACGCAATTCAACTGTTGTATACCTGAGTGTTCAACCAGCAGATTCCGTTGTGGATGGGTAGTACATCGACTAGCTTTTGTTTTGATAGTAATTCATAGCAAATGTATTGCGAATTATTGGAACTCTTTTATTATGGTTTCTCGCAGTAACCATGGTCTCCTTTGACTTAGCCTTAGACCTCAATCCGAGATAGATAGAATTTGTACAATAATTGTAAAAGATACAAAGTAAACATGTTCGATCCGGAGTCCGACGACCATCTTCGGAAGCGTTTCGACCCATCTTCGGGTGTTGATGCATTGATGTGATGATTTAAGAAGTCTAATGATGCATATGCGACATACGAGATGTGCATTGTGACAAACACAATGAAGGATGTTTACAATAAAGTAATTTAAATGTAGTAATACTGCATTCATATGCTTTGAGTTATGGAGGAGTTAAACTTACTAGGCGATAGTCTAACCGTGCTTAATTTTGATAAGCGACAGTCTATCTTCAAGCCAACATGACACTTCTAGGGCTGAAAAAGACTAAGTATCGAAGTTCTGATACGAGTGTTTATGCTGTCGGAATGCAAATAATTGAGTTTAAAGCTTTGCTAGACTTGATTTAGGTACTTTGGGTTATAAGGATGCTGGATACATTTAGGCGACAGTCTAATCGCGTTTCGTTTCGTAGATATGCAAGTGAACTTTCAAGCCTGCAGGGCACTCCCTAGGGCTTAAAAATGACTAAGTAGTGGAGTGCGGCCCACTTAATCTCCTTGATTACTAATCGAGGGGTGATTAATGCTGTAGAAATGCTGGGTTACGTTATTTGAGTCATTGTAATGTGAATCCAATCAGGCGATAGTCTGTTGTGCCTGCTTTCGACAAGCGACGATCAATTATCACGTTTTCAGAGCATTTCCCAGAATTAGAAATTTGGCTAAATACTGAGCCTTTGGCATTACTGATGATTTTTAGGATTAAATGTTGTTCGTGTGATCGAAGGGGACCTGGGAATACGTCGCGGACACTGATATGTACCCAGAACCACTTAAGCGACAGTGTGGCGGGCTCGTCGAAGGCGGGCCACACGATAAAAAAATCTGGCAGAGGGGGGTACGCCCTAAGAGCATGTTCATGGTGCCTTAAGTGCATGTTTACAGAGTTGGAAGAAAGAAGATCGGGACTTAGTGTTTTTGCACTTGCCAAGGAGGGGCAGGCGCATGTTTGTGCTAGTGGCAGGGGTTTGTAGGCGCATTTATGTAGCACTTAGGATTTCAGTCCATAAAGGGGGGTAGGCGCATGTTTGTGGTAGTGGAAGGAAAGAATTCTCGGACTTAGTATTTTGCACCTCCTACAGAGGGGCAGGCACATGTTTGTGCTAGTGGAGGTGCCAGGCGCATGTTTGTGTGGCTCTCGGAGCATTCGGCCATCTACCAGGGGGGGTAGGCGCATGTTTGTAGAGTGGAGGGGCTCTTAGGCGCATGTGACCCCCAACACTCAGAATACTTCATAGCTTCCCTTTTCCTTCTATGTACATGCGCTTATCGTTTCCGGCGAGGGATTTCGATCACTGGGAAAGGATTCCGGCCACCAGAGAAGGGTTTTCTCGGGGGTTAGGCGCATGTTTAGAGGGGTTAGGTGCATGTTACCTTGGGTCAGGCTGATGTCGCTCGTGCTCACATCGTCTCGGCTCGAAATCTCTCTCTCTCTCTTATGTCACAAGTCTTCAGCTGTTTATAGCCGATGACAAGTGTACGGAACCAATTAGATTTCAGCAAGAAAACCTCCTAGGTGCAGTTGTGCGATGCCCCAGGCTCATGTTGTGCACTACCCCAGGCGCATGTTTGTGCCATGCCCCAGGCACATGTTATAGAGTGGGGAAAATTTGCTTGAGACTTAACCATTTTCAGAGAAAATCTGCATACAGACTTGGAAAAAAAATCAGGTTTCATGCTTTCGCTCAATGGACAGCTGTGTACTTTCATAATGAATTCGACTGTCGCCTAAGCATTTGGGCTTCATTATGATACTGAATACATGGGCGGTCAGGCGAAAGTCTAATTGATGATCATTTGATGGGTATTGCTTGATCTTGAGTCCCTCCGGGCTGCTCTCACAAGGAGGAATACTTGGTTTCGGGGGGTGCGCAATGCAATGGTAAATGTCGAATGTTGCTTAAAAACTGCTGGTTAAGGTTTTTGGGCCTTCTGTATCGTTTAGTCACAAAGTGAATGTCTAAATCCGTTCCGAAATGGTAGGTGTCAGTCTCGATTGTGATGCGAAACTGCCTGGATTAGGGTTACATTAGCAGTCTATTCGTTTTCTGACTATTCAGAACTTTTCTGCTGATCCAGATTGTTGTGTCATGCTCTTGGGTTGTTGATTAACCTTGGGTGATAATTGAGCCCCAACAATGAAAATAAAAAAACTATATTAAAGAAAATCCATTGCATTATCTGATCATGCAAAAAGAAAAAAGGATTCAAAATAAAGAAAACATGAGATGTAGGACATTCTCTAAAAATGGAGAAAACATAATACTGATAGGGGACATTTTTGTAAAGTTTACTTGAGAATTAGCTTCATCTTTCCTATTTGCTATTTCACGAGTACAAAAAATATACTACTGTATTACTATTGACAGGAATGGGCTTTGAAACTTGATTAGAAAAACAATCAAGACCATTCTAATAATTTTACCTGAATAATTGCAGTAGTTAAAAACCCCGCAAGAAATTAGAAACAAAGAACTGAAGAAGAAACCCAAAAGGATGCCAAAATGAAAAAACTATTAAAGAAATCTATTGCATGGATGAAGAAAGTACACTATCTGAAAAATGAGGAAAAACATGAGGGCATTTTCATAATCTTACTTAAATCAACTTCTTCTTACACGAGTACAAAGAGGGACTACTGTATTACCAAAGGCATCAATAAGCATGAAACTCTTATTACAGAAGAAAAAAGAAAGAAGATGATGATGAGAGGGCACTCTGGTAATTTTACCTGAAATTTTTTTACTATTATCTTCTTAATTTCTTGAAGCAGGAAATGTGAGCTCTTGGAAGAAGAAAAACTCTACAAGAAATGGAGAGATATTCAACTATATTAAATAAAATCCATTGCATTCTCTGATTATAAAAAGAAAAAGGGTCAAAATAAAAAAAAACATAAGAATGAATAAAGGGAGGACATTTGTAATTTTACCCAAGAGCTTTTTTTGTAGAAGAAGAAACCCTATAAGAAACGGAGAGAGCAAAATAATTCCGTGGTTTTCTCTCAGCTTCTCTTATGGCGGTTTTTGTTTTCTCTCTCTGGTTTCTCTCGATGAAATAGAAGATTGTCTTTTATGCAGGCAAGAGAATATCAGTTTAATAAATGACAAAAATGCCCCATTCATTATAAGAAGTTTGCATTCATGTGCATGTAGGTATTGAGCACCACGTGTCAATGTATCCGAGATTTGCGGGTCTAGGTGTTCGATGAGATGGTCAGGATTAGTTACTTGTTTTTCTCACAATCAGGCAGTTTGCTCCTTAGGGGCCATGTTGCGAACAAAACAGAGGGATGGCAAAAATACTGTTGACGTTCATCTGTGAGCAGTGGCCCACCCGAGTTAAGTCTAGTGTTTTTTCTAGAAGAGTGTGATTCATATGTGAAAAGCGTGGATCTCTCACATGTATTTCATAGAGCTCGGTTTCAGTGGATCCCCACATCCATCGAGGTGGGTGGATCCCTGAACGTGGGGTCCACCATGATGTATGTTCCTTATATCTAGGCCATGCATCTGTTTTGAAAACTAAATTTAAGACATTATAACAAAAATGAGACAGCTCCAAAGCTCAAGTGGATTACACAATGGGGATTGAACACCCACCATGAAAAGTTTATTAGGGGCCATGGAAGTTTTGGATTGTTTATTACCTTCATTCAGGTTTGTGACCTTATGAACGTTTATTGACAGATAAACATTAGTGGGCCCTAAGAAGGTTTAAGTGACAGGCGTGATTACCACCACTTCATCTAGGTTTGTGTCACGTTATGAATATGCTTGATGAGAAATAAACATCACAGTGGGCCCTATGAAGGTTTCAAAGGCAGAGGCCATTACCGCCCCTACTTCTCATGGTGTGGTCCACTAAAGCCTCAAATCTACCTCATTTTAGCTCGTACCCTAAAATAATATAAAAAATAGATGAATGGTAAGGAGAAAGCCCATACATCATAATGGGCCCCACAGTGCCCCTTAATTAGACTGATTTATGTCTAGGCAAGGCCAGGACACAATCTGCTTTCAGATGACCTGGTAGGCCCCACATAATGGACAGTCTACATCAAAGGTTGGTCCCTAATGAATCATGTAGAGGAAAGAGAAGAGTGTATCTATATAAATTACATGGTCTTAGGTGTTCTAAATCTCTAGTGCTCATCAGAGGAAAGAAGGCTGGAAATCGACTCCCAAGTTGGGGACTCAAGTGGTGGCGGCTAACATTGTGGTGTGACTAAAGGGGTGAGTGTACTAAGAGGGGTGTGTTTACTAACAAAACATAAATAAATAAATAAATAAAGGCTAAAAATTGAGAAAACATAATATAAAGAGAGGGCATTTTTGTAATTTTACTTGAGAAATAGCTTCCCCTTTCCTATTTGTTCTGTTATCTCACTAGTAGAAAAATGGACTAAAGGCAAGAATGTCTTTCAAACTCTTATTTTAAAAAGAAAAATGGGCATTCTTGTAATTTTATCTTAAAAACTTTGAAAAATCTATAACAAACAAAGAGCTATTTTCATTGAAAGAAGAAACCCAAAAGATAACTGTTAAAAACTAAAAAATGTTTAAAGGCAGTTTTCTTATGTTTGTTGTTCTGGAGGGCTTCTGAGTATAAGAGACATTCATAGACAATCACAAACATTCACAAAGTACAAAGAGAGAGATATCGCAAGGCGAATTTATTTCAGAGATTCTGTGATCCTGTACTTTTCAGGTTGTGAAATGGCACAAGCCCTTAATTATATCAATGGTTGATCACCCATGATTAAAAGGCAAAAGACAAGCCATCAGGGGCCATAGTCTTAGACTTCACGGTTGCAGAGATGGGATTGTATGTTTTGTTATGGACTGAGCCATCATGTGTTGGGCAAGTTGGATGCTTATGTCCCATGCTCTTCCGGGTGATCCGAGTTGAGAAACAGTCGGGGTTGTGAGTCGAGTCATTCAACTCTAGGCCTACGCCTGTTATGAGAATAGGTGACCGCGGGAAGACAGGCAATTCGACCAGTTGAGTCGTGTAGCTCTGGCACGCGCCTGTTATGAGAAACAGGTGACCGCGGGATAACACACAATTTAACTATTGTATACCTGAGCTGTTGAACCAGCAGATCCCGTTGTGGATGGATAGTACATCGACTAGCCTTTATTTTGATAGCAGTTCATTGCAAATGTATTGGGTATTGTTGGAACTCTTTTGATTATGGTTTCTCGTGGTAACCATGGTTCCCTTGGACTTAGCCTCGGACCTCAATCCGAGATAGATAGAATTTATCAATAATTGTAAAAGATACAAAGAAAACATGTTCGATCCTAAAGTCCGGTGACTCGTCTTCGGAAGCGTTTCGATCCTTGTTCATTCACTTTGAGGGTTGATGCTTTAATATGATGATTTAAGAAGTCTAATGATGCATATGTGACATATGAGATGTGCATTGTGATAAACACAATGAAGGATGTTATGTAATAAAGTAATTTAAATTGGTAGTAATACTGCATTCAGATGCTTTTAGTTTGGAGAAGTTAAATCTACTTAGGCAACAGTCTAACCGTGCTTAATTTTCATAAGCGACAGTCTATCTTCAAGCCAACAGGGCACTTCCCAGGGCTTAAAATGACTAAGTATCGGAGTTCCGATATGAGTGTTTATGCTGTCAGAATGCAAATAATTGAGTTTAAAGCTTTGCTAGTACTTGATTTAGGTACTTTGGCTTATAAGGATGCTGGATCCACTTAGGTGACAGTCCAATCGCGTTTCGTTTCGTAGATATGCGAGTCAACTTTCAAGCCTACAGGGCACTTCTCAGGGCTTAAAAATGACTAAGTAGTGGAGTGCAGTCCACTTATCTCCTTGATTATTGACGATGGGGTGATTAATGCTGTGAAAATGCACGGGTTACGTTATTTAAGTCATGCAATGCTGAATCTAATCAGGCGACAATCGTTGTGCCCGCTTTCGACAAG
>PVNU02002371.1:0-37233 GCA_003013855.2 Liriodendron chinense | reverse complement strand
GGCTCCTAACATTGAGGATAGAACCCGGTAACGGCGTGGATTTTACATATGCAATAGGGTGGGTCCCACAGATTCAACACAGTCCACAATACAAACAGTGGCTTCAGTGGATCCTGACTGTGGGGCCCACCTTGATGTGTGTGCCTTACATCCACGACGTCCATCCGTTTTGAAAGCTCATTTTAGGCATGATCCAAAAAATGAAGTAGATTGAAATCTCAGGTGGACCACACCACAAAAAACAGTGGCGATTGACCATTAAAAATTCCTTATGGCCACAAAAGTTTTGGATCAAGCTGATATTTGGGTGTCCCTTCATCCAGGTCTTTGTGATATCATCAACAGGTTGGATGGAAAATGACCATTCCGGTGGCACAAAGAAGTTTTTAATAGTGGGTATTCAATCACCATTGTTTCCTGTGTTGTGGTCCATTTAAGGTTTGCATCTGCTTCCTTTTAAGGACCAATCCCTAAATGATCTATTAAAACGGATGGACGGCGTGGATGTAAGGCACATACATCATGGTGGGCCCCACAGAGATCCACCGATTTCGGTGGATCCGGGTATCTACCAAAGCCGTGCCCCATCCATACACGGAACAGAAATACTTTGATAGTCAGGCAGAGTGTGAGTGACGATACGCAAGCAGTTAAAAATTACTGAGAAATTGTATAGGTGACATGCAATCAATTCAACATAGACCTTCCGACCTATGTGTACCATTTTAGATAAACCATGAACCAAAAAGTACTTTATTTATTCACCTAATTACTAGATTTCTGGACATTTAGTGGACGGTCAAAAATGAAAAAAAAAATCAATGGTCTTATTTAAAAAAAAAAAAAAAACAACCATCCAGGAATCAGATGATAGCATCATTTAAACAATCTGATTTTCGGAACATAACTTAATGAAAGTATGTTCCACAATTTAATCGGTTTAAATTGAGTTTAGTATATTGCAAGTGCATGCGTATCAAGAGTCATACGCAGCCAGAGTATCATGCGACTTGGGATCCACAGATCCAAAACTCTGATGGGTCATACCACACGAAACAGTGGGTATTGAACACTTAGCGGTGATAAAAGTTTTGCATAAGGATGATACTTTTTATTACAGTTTATCTGAGTGTTAATAATTTTTTGAACGGTTTGGATGGCACATAAACATCATGGTCAACTCCAGGAAGGTTTCAACGGTGTTCGCACTGTTTTGTTGGTGTGGCCCACCTGAGTTCTGAATCTGCTTGATTTTTAGAATCCTGTCATATTTTTGTCTTTAAAAACATATGGACGTAGTGGATTTGTCACGGACATCCCTGTGGATCCCACACAGCCCCGGCCACAGGGATATACCTGTGGCCGGTGTCACAGGCAATCCGATCCCTCTTTATACGGCCTTTCTGGAGAAATCATGGAAAGCTCACACTAACCCTAAGATAAAATGAAAAAAGAAAAGAGAAAGGAAAGCGATTGTGATACCTGATCTTGGGCGAGGACGTCGAGGAGGGCGATGAGGTCGCCGACCACGTGGAAGATGGTGTAGCTGGCTGGAGAAGCTGGTGCGTCGGTGTCGCCGTAGCCGCGCATGTCAGGAGCCACAGCTCGGTAGCCGTGAGCCGCCAAGGCGTGGATCTGGTGCCTCCATGAGTACCACAGCTCGGGGAAGCCGTGGATCAGCAGCACTGTGGGACCCTTTCCTTTCTCGGCAACGTGCATGCTTATGCCGTTCATCGATACCGTTCGGTGCTCGATGCTTTCCATCTCTCTCTCTCAAGCCGCAACGAATGAGATGAGGGGACTCTCTCTCTCTCTCTCTCTCTCTCTCCCCCCCTCTTATATTAATTTAAGATACAACGAATGAGGGGTCTCTCTCTCTCTCTCTCTCTCTCTCTCTCTCCTGATGTGTGGGTCACCCATGTTAAAAAATGGTCCCCATTGGAAGAATCATGACCCTTCAATAGGTGGCTTAAAAAAAGACAGTTGAGAGAGAGAATACCGTTTATCTTTTTACAGAATGGTAAGGACAGAGAACACAGTTGATCACATGATGGACAGTGATCTAGATCATTGATCAGTAAGTGTGATCAATATGGGCCATTCATTTATCTTGTGGATCACATCAGCTATGTCCAATCTAATCATCAATGTGATCACATTGTATGTACGGTTGACATTAAGAGTTGTAGTTGACCACGAAGGAGTCTACATCTGTTCAATTTGAACACTTCCTAAATAAATAAATGAGACAACGCCGTATGACAATATCCGCGAATCATAATTCCGACTAAAAGAAGTTGACCAGATAAAGTACAATATCCAGATATTGCAATCCCATTAATAGAAATAACGAGGGCCTCGAATTGCCAAACGACCCTGAGATGGTTCCGGCCTTCTTCCATCATAGATAGCTGGACCCCCCCCCCCATGTGTTTTTTTATCTATGCCGTTATCCATTTTTTCAACTCATGTTAGGGCGTGAGCCCAAATTCTAAGCTCAAGTGGACCATGCCACGAAAAATAATGGGGATTGAACGTGTTGTGAGAAGAATATGAGCTGACCTCGGTACCATCGCGAAGAGAATACGAGCTGACCTGATGACGGATCCGGTCCAGCTCGCTCAGCTTGAAGCCGATCTGATTGACAGACGGAACGATCCAAATGCAGGTCGCCAGGTCTGACCGACCCTGTTAACGTCAGATTTTGTAACAGGATCCTTCGGTCGTTCACCTTCTCTCCAACAGAGATTTCCTCCGCCGGACCTGAAAGAAGACAAAGCAACTAAGGGTGGCTGGTGTCCAGCCGTTGGCCCTCCGATGCTTAAGTCAGGCAAAGCAAGAAGAAGAATAACCAGGCAAAACGAGGCTAGAGATTGAATATTGTGTACCTGTATCTTAATGGAGTCATCTCCTTATATAGATCTGAAATGATCCAATCTGTTACGTAAGATATCGAGATCCCGCTGATTTCGTGGGATAAGATTCTTATCCTCAGATAGAAGGGAGATCTAATCCAATGACTCATCCGATAGTTTCGTTCCTTGATAGCGATCCCCTGAGGCTCGGAACCACTGAAGAAGATAAGCCCAAAATCGGCCTATACGGGCTGCTGGTACTGAGGGCTAAGGGATGTCACCACAGAAAAAGCTGTTCGTATGTTGGAAGATGGTCGCGAATCCAAGTGCTCGCTCATTCAGATACGACACCTTTCAACGACTTGTGAGAATGTCTGCTCGCAGGAAAAATACAACTCCTCACGCCTTCCAGTATTTGACTATCGATCACAACTTCTCGAAGCTTTGGTAATCGAGCATCATTTTTCCTAATATGCGAGTCGCGAACAGACGTTCTCGATAGTTGGATAAATGTGCTCGCGGGATCGGAGCATCATCAGAATATGCGAGTCGCGAACAGACGTTCTCGATAGTCGGATAAACTTGCTCGTGGGGTCGGAGTATCATTAGAATATAATAAGAAGCCTCCAGCAGATGATCTCCGCTATTTTTTACTATAACAGATGCCCCCAAGTCCTTTCCGCCAAGAATTCTAAGGGAAGGACTTAATGCACTATCACACGTAACCGCCTGCTGCCTTTATCGAGAATGAAACCGTACATGATTAGGCTAGAATTAATGAGCGCCGGATTTTCGCAGCCTTTCCGCAGTCAGGAAGTGAAGAGACGCTCGCCACGTGTCTGGAGAGTTAATGGGCGTGCCTGCTCGACTGCTGCACCGAAGGGGGGGCTGCCACGTATCACCAGATGCGGCGGAATGATTGCCTATAAATATACGGAGTCCGCCATTTCTCTGGTTTTCTACCGAAGTTTTTCGAACGAAAGAATTCTCCCGTAATCTTCCTCTCATACTCCTTTCTCCGGTGTTCCTTCTTCCTCTTTCGGTGTTCCTTCTTCTTCCTTTCTTTCGTACTTGGGTACATTTCCTTTTTCCTCTTTTTCTTCTTTTAATCTTCTCATGACTGTGAACTCTGACGAGACCACCGTCCCTCTAGGTGATGCTACACCGGAATCCTCTGCTTCTAGTAATGCGAGGGTTCCGGCAGGGAGATACACAGCATCCGGATATCCTTCTATTTTATCGGAGGACCGACTGGTTGAGTTACGGGAGAGATATCTGATCCCCGACTTAATCATTCTCCGATTGCCCGGAGATGGAGAGACACCAGACTCCCCTCCCCCAGGATGCGTAGCTTTTTATGAGTACCAACTCATCCTGGGGGTTCGCCTTCCCCTTCATCCCTTCATACGCGATGTTCTCCGATGTTACAAGATTGCTCCCGGGTAACTCATCATGAACGGATGGAGGGTAGTTCTGGGTTCCTTTGCCCTCTAGGCTCAGGCCGGCAACGGGGAGCTCACGGCGGAAGAGTTCCTCCGTATGTTCCGTCTGAAGAAGGCGCCCTCCGGCGAAGGCTGGTACTACCTGTGTTACTGGCACCGGGATAACTTCGTGCTGGGGAAACCCTCCTCGAACTATCCCGGCTGGAGGAAACGGTGGTTCTATGCTTCCGGTAACTGGGAGTTTGCTTCCTCCAGGGGTCCAGGGGTGACCCGTCTTTTCTGTGAAGGTAGGCACAGTCCCACATTGTGTTGTTTCTCCAGTTAAGATTTTAGGGTTTCACTTCATTTTTTGACCTCTGTTTGTGCTCGCAGGTATCCCGGCCTTGAACAAACCAAATTTGAAGGGAGGGATTAACGAGAAGATAGTAAAGTATACAAGGTGCCTGTTGGTGATAGGCACATCGAGGCTTGCTTGTCCCCCTCGCGACTCGCAGCAGCGGGATTAATATCCAGCGAAGAAGTCACGATGACAAAAGCTGGAGAAAAGAGGGGTTTGTTGCCTCGACTAAAGGGCACAAACTCGAAAAGGCAGAAGAAGTCTGCCGGACCTACTCAACCATCCGTCCGCAAGGGTGGCGACCAACCTGTTCCTCTCGCGAGCACGGTGGGGGCACTAGCAGTGCCCAACATCCCCTCACTGGTGGTCGCACCTGGACCGCCAGTGATTAACATTACTGACAATTCCCCTGATGGGGCAGGATCCAGCTGCCCCCAAGCTGATGAGGCTCGCGAGCAAACAGAACCTCGCGAGTCGGTGCCTGCTTGCGAGCTGACCCCTGCTGGCGAGCCGGGACCTGTTCGCGAGTCGGTGGCCCCACCTGTCGCGAGCACGACTGGGTTGGTCGTCGCCTAGCCATCTGGAGGTGGAACATTCTCTATTCCTCGCCACCTCCATCCAATCTGTAAATTTTTGTTCGACAACATTTCCGCCCAAACCTTTGGCTCTCTTCCCGAGCCAAGCCCTGAGAACCTTTTCCTTGAGGCGGGGGTAAGGATGGTTCAGGTAAGACCTCGGAGATTTTGTTTAACTTCCTTATTTTTGGGCTCTCAAGTATTTTTCTTACGTTTTCTTTTCCATTTTGCAGGGCTTAGATCTCATCTTGCGGACGAGGCGAGATATCGTCGCCGCTCGTCGCGTGATCGATGAGGCAGAAGGAAAGAGGATCGCCTTGGAGAAGGCGGTTCAGGGACGGGATCAACTCCTCAAGGCCCGCGAGGCAGTGATCTCGAAGAGAGATGAGGAGAAGAAGATCCTCATCGAGAAAGTCCAAGTCCTGACCGGTAGGTATCAAGCTTTGGACTCTAACTTCGCGAAGCTCGCGGGGTTGAAGGAGAAAGCGGAGAGAGAGAGGGAGATCTTTCGTCAAGACAAGATCTCGCTGGAGGAGCGGCTTGCGGAGGCCAAGTCGTGGCTTTCGTCAAGACAAGATCTCGCGAAAATTTGGAGAAGGAGCGCTCCAATCTCGCACATCTCAAGGACGACTCGATCCACTGGGATGAGGAGAAAGTCGCCTTGGTAAAAATGCTCTCTAAGGAAGGGCCTCGGGCAATTTCTGAGTTTCGGAACTCGCAGCTATATGACGATGAAAGATATGAGTCATATGATGCTGGTCGCGACTTTGCGATAAGAGTAGTGCAACGAATGTCCCCATCTTTTGATATGGGGGAATTTGGACGAGTCGCGGCCATCATAGCTGCAGAGGAGTAAGCTGTTGCTGAGAACGAGGTGACTGAAGCCACGCAGGCTGGAGGGGCTTCAGAAATGGGCCCTGAAGTCGAGAGCACGGCTCCCCCTCCGAGAGATTGATTTTCCTTTTTGTTTTTCTTTCTCCTGTACTTGCGAGCAGATATTTGTAAACATTTGACATTAATGAAAAGATATTTTTGGAAGTGTTCTTGTTCTTCTTGTTTACTTTCTCTTTCCCCTTCATGCAATGAATGCCTTCTCGTTTCAATGGGTTTATGCTCAACCCGGGGGGTCGTAGTGACCATACCTTCGTGGAGATAGACTGATCCATCGATTGAGAAGTGAATTGTGCTCAATCCGGGGGGTCATGGTGACCATACCCTCGTGGAGATAGACTGATCTATCGATTGAGAAATGTATTGTGCTCAATCCGGGGGGTCGTGGTGACCATACCCTCGTGGAGATAGACTGATCTATCGATTGAGAAATGTATTGTGCTCAATCCGGGGGGTCGTGGTGACCATACCCTCGTGGAGATAGACTGATCTATCGATTGAGCCTCCGAGTTTACCAAAGGTAGAAGAATGATCGGGAGTACAAACGTGCTCTCCTTCAATGTTATTTTTTATCCATAAAATGGAAATGCGACCACCCAAGGTGAATTTATCCCTACCAAAGGTAGGCAATTGGCCAAGAGATTGTATGTATTCTCTTCAGGGCTGTTCAGGTCCAAATAAATGGAGTAGCGACTAAAAGATATTTTTGACTTTTTATTCATAAAATGTCGTTGTGAAGTACATGAATCTAGGGGAAGTATTGCAGCAAATGCTCCACGTGCCAAGGGCGACGTACGGGTTTTTCCTGCATGTCTTCGAGGTAATAAGTTCCGGGTCGCACAATCTTGATAACCCGATACGGGCCTTCCCAATTTGGATCCAGCGACCGAGCGGGAACTCCGAGTTTTTACTTCAGGACCAAATCTCCGAGCTTGAAGGATCTAGGCCGAACCTTAGCATTCCGATAGCGAGCAATACGTTGTTGATATTCGGCCGCTCGTACTTGGGAGGTATTTCTTCGTTCTTCCAAGAGATCGAGATGAAGTCGAAGGTCTTCCTGATTACCCACGGGGTCATACTGCTCGATCCGATACGAGTGTACTTGAATTTCCACTGGTACTACTGCGTCGACACCAAATGCTAAGGAGAAAGGGGTTTCACCTGTTGATGTACAAGTCGTGGTTCTATATGCCCATAGTACTTCTGGCAGAAGTTCCGGCCATATACCTTTACATTCACCTAGCTTGGTCTTTAAGTGGTGCTTGATGATCTTATTCACTGCCTCAACTTGCCCATTTGCCTGAGGATGATATGGAGAGGTGCGGAGGTTACGTATTTTTCATTTTTCACAAAATTCATCAAAGGCTGCGTTGTCGAACTGCGTTCCGTTGTCGATAATTATAGTGTGCGGGAGTCCGAAACGGCATATGATATTTCTCCATATGAACTTAGTAGTTTGTTTCTCAGTAATCTTGGCTAATGGTTCTGCTTCGGCCCATTTGGTGAAGTAATCGACCCCCACTATCGCGAATCTATTTTGTCCTTTTCCAGTAGGTAAGGGACCGATGATATCAACCCCCCATTGCACGAAAGGCCAAGGACTATCTACTGGAGTCATTCGCTCGGATGGTACATGAGGTATAGGAGAATATCGCTGGCACTTGTCACATTTTTTAGATAATGCAATTGCATCTGCTTTCATAGTAGGCCAATAATATCCTTGCCTCATCGCCTTATATGCTAGGGATCGCCCCCTGGGGTGGTTACCACATGCCCCCTGGTGTATTTCATCGAGAACACGAAGTGCTTCTTCTGGATGAAAACACCTTAAATAAGGCAAGAAAAAACTTTTGCGTAACAATATTCCGTCTTGTAAGGTATACCTGGCGGCTCGATGACGAATTTGTCTTACAACTTTCTTGTCGTCTGGAAGGTATCCGTCTCTGAGATACAAGATAATGGGGTCCATCCAACATGGGGATGATTGTACCGATATTACTTGCTCGAGAGTTGCTTGGTCGACACTCGGGTTCTGAAGATGCTCGATGGGGATTGAATGTGATAACTCAGATTCTGGTGCAGAGGCGAGCTTTGCCAGGGAATCTGCGAGTTGGTTCTTCTCGCGAGGAATATGAATTATTTCATAAGTCTTCAGTTTTGCGAGCAGGATGAGGACACGAGATTTGTATAAGGCCATCCTTTCTTCTTTGGCCTCGAATTCACCGAGAACTTGGTTGACAATGAGCTGGGAGTCGCTGTGAATTAGCAGATTTTGGATTGAAAGGACAATGGCTAGTTCGAGGCCAACGATCAAGGCCTCATACTCTGCTTTATTATTTGAAATGCGAGTATCAAAACCTAAAGCATATTGAAAATGCGACCCGTCTGGGGCGACTAGGATTAGGCCTGCTCCGCTACCGGTGGCCCATGACGACCCGTCCACGAAGAGGGACCAGGAAGGCTGGTCGCTGGTCGTGGAATTGTCATCGGAAGAGGAATATGTGCATTCGGCGATAAAGTCAGCCACGGCCTGGCCCTTGACAGCGGGCCTGGGGCAGTACGAGATATCGTGCTCGCTGAGTTCGACCGCCCATTTAGTTAATCGTCCGGAAGTCTCAGGTTTTTGAAGGACTTGTCGTAACGGATGATTCGTTAGTACGAGAATAGCGTGGGCTTGAAAATATGGTCGCAGTTTTCGTGCTGCCGTGATTAAGGCCAGGGCCAGCTTTTCCATATCAGAATACCGAGTTTCTGCATCAACCATTGCTCGACTGATATAATAAATGGGCCTTTGCACCCCGGAATCTTCTCTTATTAAAGCGGCGCTAACGGCCGTAGAGGACACGGATAAATAAAGAATGAGTTGCTCATGTGCTACAGGTTTAGATAAAATGGGGGGTGTGCTCAGGTATTGTTTCAGTTGTTGAAAGGCTTCTTTACACTGTGGTGTCCATTTTCAATCAGACTTGGCCCTTGCACGAAGGAGTTTGAAGAATGGTAAGCATTTATCAGACGCTCGCGAGATGAACCTGTTCAACGATGCGATGCGACCAGCCAAACGCTGGACGTCCTTAAGAGTGGTCGGGGATTTCATCTCCATCAATGCTTTTATTTTTTCTGGATTTGCCTCAATTCCTCGCTGACCGACCATGAATCCGAGGAATTTTTCAGCAGATACCCCAAATGCACACTTTTCTGGATTCAACTTCATCTGATTTTCCTCATCAGATCGAAGACTTCTTGAAGGTCAGAAAGATGGTCATCTTCTACGATGCTCTTCACGAGCATGTCATCGACGTAAACTTCCATATTTTTGCCAATTTCGGCAGCGAATATTTTATTGACGAGGCGCTGATAGGTGGCCCCTGCATTTTTAAGACCAAACGGCATTACCTGGTAGCAATATAATCCCCAATCTGTGATGAAGGCGGTATGCTGGCTATCAGGTGGATGCATCATGATCTGGTTGTAACCAGAATAAGCATCCATGAAACTAAGCAGAGCGTGTCCTGCTGTTGAATCGACTAGCTGGTCGATCCGCGGCGTCGGGTAGCTATCTTTGGAACAGGCTTTGTTCAAATCTGAATAGTCGACGCACATTCTCCATTTGCCATTAGCTTTGCGGACGAGAACTACGTTCGCGACCCACTCTGGGTAGTCAACTTCTTTTATGAAATTGACCGTAAGCAGCTTCTCGACTTCAGCTTTGATCGCCATTTGCCTTTCTGCAGTGAAGGCACGTCGACGCTAGTGTACGGGTTTATGCTTCGGGTCGATATTCAGACGATGTGCGATGACATTGGGGTCGATGCCTGGCATATCTTTATGAGACCAAGCAAACACGTCTTGGTATTCGGTGAGAAAACGGACCAGATCTTCACGATAGACACCAGTTAAAGAGGATCCAATGTATACGACCTTGGACGGGTCGTCTTTGGTTAAGTGAATCGCTACTGTCTCTTCCCTAGGAGTTCCTGATTGAAGGGCGTTTTCTCTCGGATCTAACGAGGTGTTTGTTGAAGAGTTGGGTGAATCTTGTGCTATTACCATAACGGGTGTCGCTTGAGTTTTCTTTCGATCTTGTAGGGGTATCTCGTAGCAAGACCGAGCCTTCTTTTGATTTCCTCACACAACCCCAACACCATTTGGGGTAGGGAACTTGACGCATAAATAGGATGGGTGTAAGGCTGCCCCAACGTTATTAAGCGATGGCCGCCCCAAAATGGCGTTATATGCTGATTTACGATCCACCACGAGGAAGTTTATGAAGACGGTAGTCTTCGCTGGACTTTCTCCAAAAGTAACTGGGAGATCAATGCTTCCTTCAAGTGTTACCACCTCACCTCCGAAGCCGACGAGAGGAGTCGAAATTGGTTTGAGTAGGCTTCTGGCAAGTGCTATTTTGTTGAAAGCCTCCAGATACAGAATATCCGCTGAACTACCTGTATCCACCATAATTCGATGAGTCAGATAATTCGATACCTTTAATGCGACTACGATAGAGTCTTCGTGAGGGAAGTGAATTCCTGCTGCATCTTCGAGGGAGAAGGAAATTGGAAGATGGCTGGCTTTTGACGCGCTGGATGCCTGTTCTAACCAATAAATATGCTGGGGTTCTTTAGACGCCTTCCGAGTGTACGCTTTCCTTGAAGCTTGAGAGTCGCCCCCGCAAGCTGGTCCTCCGACGATGGTACGGATTTCTCCAGTTGGCTCAGCGTTCTCTTGGGCAGTATGATGATGAGGTGGTTCCTTTTGGCGTGGTGAGGCTTTCGCCCTTTCTGATGATCGATTTTTACGAGCGACATAATCCTGGAGATGACCCTTTCGAATAAGGGCTTCAATATGATCTCGTAGAGAGATGCAGTCCTGGGTTCCATGCTCGTGATCTTTGTGGAAGTAACAGAACTTGCTCTTGTCTCTCTTCTCGGGATCGGATTTGATCTTTGCAGGCCACTTTACATATGGCTTGTGTTTAATTTCCATTAGGACCTTTTCATGAGACCGATTGAGAGGAGTGTAGTTATGATATTTACCAGAATAAGGCTTCTTGGGAGAACGGTCGAGTTGATCACGGCGATATTTTTTATCTGTAGAAGAAGTTCTTTCTGGCTTGCGTTTCTTACCCTGTACTCCATGGCGTGTCAATGCGACTTCTTCTGCATTGATATATTTCTGAGCTTTGGTTTGGAATTCTGCCATAGTTTTCGGAGGGCTCTTATCTAAGGCAAACCTGAATTTCTCGCTCGTTATTCCGGCTATGAGGGCTGTAAGACCTTTTTCTTCAGTATAACCCTCAGTTTGAACGGCTTCAGCAGCGAACCTTACTGTGAACTCCTTTATTGTCTCCCCATGCTGCTGTTTCAGATCCATTAGATGGGAGGCTGGCTTCTTAATGCGAATGCTTCCCATGAATTGAGAAAGGAATAACTCCGATAACTGTGAAAAGGAGCTGATGGAACGAGGTTTTAGTCCCCGGAACCACGTACGAGCTGCTTCCTTCAATGTTAGGGAAAAAGCCCTACACATGATTTCTGAGCCATGTCCCTCCAACTCCATAAGAGACCTATATGTTTCCAGGTATTCAAGAGGGTCGCCAATACCTGTGTACGGGGTGATGACAGGCGTTCGATATTTTCTAGGTAACGGTGCCTCCATAACCTCGCTGGTGAAGGGGGACTCGGATTGATGTATCGCCGCTATGACGGCAGATGGTTGATTTGCCTGGTATCGCTGCTCTATAACGTCAAAACGATCATGGATTCTTTTGAGATCTCCTTTCCATGGTAAGGTATAGCCTGATGTTTCGACGGTGGAGTCCTGAGGTTGAGGTTAGCGAGACGCACTAGAATGTACGGAATGTGGAGGCAGCACAGGGGGGTGGTTGCTGAGTGGTGTTCGGTTTGACGGAGGATGATTTGGTTGAACCCGTGGTTCGTCCATAGAATGTCTGGAAGCTACCGGAATGGGTTGCGGTGGTAACCCCTCGGAGGGTTGTCTCTTGGTTCGGGGAAATGCTGATCAAGCTGATTTGACAGGGCCTGAACTCCGGCATTTAGAGTTAGAAGAGTAGTTCCGAGGAAATGTAGAACGTCGTCTTGATTTCCAGAGGCCTCCAATAATGGATTCGCTGACGGCATATTTGGGGGTCCTTGAGGGATATTCGTCGAAGTGGGGAGAGGGACATGTACGAATTCCGTCTCATTTGGCGGAGGTGGTGCCTGCCTTGAAGTCAAAGGATGAACAGCCTTTTTAGGAGGCATATCAGAAGGATTTTGATCAGAGGTTAGGACGATTGACTTTGACGATCAAGTCGTTCCCACAGACGGCGCCAAACTGTTAACGTCAGATTTTGTAACAGGATCCTCCGGTCGTTCACCTTCTCTCCAACAGAGACTTCCTCCGCCGGACCTGAAAGAAGACAGAAAGCAACTAAGGGTGGCTGGTGTCCAGCCATTGGCCCTCCGATGCTTAAGTTAGGCAAAGTAAGAAGAAGAATAACCAGGCAAAACGAGGCTAGAGATTGAATATTGTGTACCTGTATCTTAATGGAGTCATCTCCTTATATAGATCTGAAATGATCCAATCTGTTACGTAAGATATCGAGATCCCGCTGATTTCGTGGGATAAGATTCTTATCCTCAGATAGAAGGGAGATCTAATCCAATGACTCATCCGATAGTTTCGTTCCTTGATAGCGATCCCCTGAGGCTCGGAACCACTGAAGAAGATAAGCCCAAAATCGGCCTATACGGGCTGCTGGTACTGAGGGCTAAGGGATGTCACCACAGAAAAAGCTGTTCGCATGTTGGAAGATGGTCGCGAATCCAAGTGCTCGCTCATTCAGATACGACACCTTTCAACGACTTGTGAGAATGTCTGCTCGCAGGAAAAATACAACTCCTCTCGCCTTCCAGTATTTGACTATCGATCATAACTTCTCGAAGCTTTGGTAATCGAGCATCGTTTTTCCTAATATGCGAGTCGCGAACAGACGTTCTCGATAGTCGGATAAATGTGCTCGCGGGATCGGAGCATCATCAGAATATGCGAGTCGCGAACAGACGTTCTCGATAGTCGGATAGACTTGCTCGCGGGGTCGGAGTATCATTAGAATATAATAAGAAGCCTCCAGTAGATGATCTCTGCTATTTTTTACTATAACAGACCCGACCTAAGGGAGAGGTGATCCTTGTGAACGACCTCGTAAGGCCGATCGCTTTGCGACCTGATTCTATTATCGCAATTATCTAAGTTTGTGCGTGATAAGAGGAAAGAAATTCGGGAAATCTCTAACCAACTCGCCCAAAGATCCTCGAAGATCACGAGACAGCTCCGGAAATCTCAAAGATCCGAGATTTCCTCTACAAACATCACGGCAACAAATAAGGGACGCAACTCCACGACCTAAGTCTATAAATTGGAGCATTCTCTTCATTATCAAGGTATGACACAAAAACTGTCCTAAAGAGAGAGATATTTAATCCTTTAAGGTCCAACTAATTTAGGCATCGGAGGGCTAACGGCTGGATCCCAGCTACCCCCCTTAGCTTTCCTTTGTGTTCTACAGGATCCAGGGAATCTTTTGTTCAGCTTCAATCTTCTTTCAGGGGGAAGATCAACATCATCCATCTGTTAAGATCAAGGGATCCTCGTCTCGTCTGTTGATTAATTTTCAGCATCAACAGATTGGCGCCATCTGTGGGAATTCGAAGATTCCTTTAATTAGGAAGTCCGTGTTCTCGCCCAATCACTAAAGACGATCTCAACTTCTTCCTTCTCTTTTACTATGGCTGGAAAGAGAAAGTATAAAGGGAAAGCACCCGCGATCGATGGACCTTCAGACGATCAAATCTCTAAGAATGAAGGATCATTCCCCGACACCCCCGCTATCCAAGTCGGTGTGAACTCTCCTCTTTTCGCTCAGCAGGGGGGACAACAGAGACCTCGCAACCGACGAGTCAGATTGTCCCTTCTCGAAGAGCAGGTAGGAGGGGTCAACCAAAAACTGGGTGGGGTCGACGAACAACTGGGCTTCGTGGACCAGAGGCTGGACGAAATTAAAGCCATGCTAACTGGTCTAGCCCATCCAACCATGTTGAATGATAGAGACCGTGAGGGGCCTCGGCATACCCATTTTCAGCCTCAACAAACCCAGCACTCTCACCAAACTCGGCCGTCGCAGCGTTCTCAACACCCCACTCCGATAGAAGAAAACGAGGTCGCCAGCCGAGCAACCGAGACCAGGTCTTGTCTAACAACAAGCTTGCCCGCCACCGATCTACGACATAGGCTCGAGGAACGAAGAACAGCTCGTCTCGCACATGAACGAGCTGATCTTGGAGCCAGCAACCGGGTTGATGACAACTTGAGCCCACTAGAGGCCGAGCTGAGGGAACTACGGGAACAAATGGGCGATATTCAGAGAGCACAGCGAGCCCGAGCTCCAATCGCTGTGGATGCACTGGTCGACTCATCTGAGTCACCGTTCACCGACGAGATTCGCGAAGAGCCCCTTCCCAAAGGGTTTAAGGTTCCTCAGTTAAAACAGTACTCTGGGATAGGAGATCCGGCGGAACATTTAGAAAACTTCAAAGTCCGCATGGATCTCCTCGGGGCTAACGGACACATAATGTGTAAGGCCTTTCCATTATCCTTAACGAGTTCGGCATGGACTTGGTTTTGTAACCTGAAACCCCGCACAATCAGTTCGTTCTCTCAATTGAGCCGAGCTTTCGCCACTCAGTTCATCGGGAGCACCGACCCGAGGAAGCATTCAACTCATCTCGCTGCGATCAAGCAAAAGGAAGACGAGTCCCTGAAAGATTATCTCGCACGCTTCAATTCCGAAGCTGTTCAAATTGAAAATCTCTCGCAAGACGTACTGTTACACACCATGATCGGAAGACTGCGGGACCGAAGATTCCTTTGGTCTGTTGGGGAAGAGCCACCTCAATCCGTGGCAGAATTCTTAGATCGGGCGGCAAAACACATCAACGCTGAGGAACTGGTTAACGCTCACCGACCAACGACCAGGAATAAGGATCGCCAGGATAGCAGCAGCTCAAAAAGACACAAGTCAGGGCGGAAGTCAGAGCAAAGATCGCCGACTCGGAACGGGCCTACTCGCCGAACAAAATCACCTGCACCACGGTTCGAAAAGTACACACCGCTCAACAAAACCATCGAGCAAGTGAATTTAGCGGAGAAGGGCAAATACAATTTCGAACGACCTGCGAAGATAAAAACCGACTCCAATAGAAGGTCGAAATCAAGGTACTGTTTGTACCACAAAGACCACGGTCACAACACCGTGGATTGCTTTGACTTGAAGCGACAGATAGAAGCCCTCATTCAGCAAGGATTTTTGAAAGACTACATTGCCCAGCGCTCGGATGGACGAAGAGATGAAGGTCGAGCCAACGACCTGAACGAGGAACAAAACAACAACCCTGTGGAAGAAATCCACATGATCTTTGGAGGCCGACCACTGGAGATACCGGGAACTCCCGCAAAAACTATGTACGGCAAAGAAGAACGTCCTTACCAAGACTTTCTGTGAACGTCACCAGCTGACCTGCAAAGGTCGCAAAGGTAACCTCACAAACAATAGCTTTTACCGAAGAGGACGCTCGGGGGGTCGTACATCCACATGACGACTCCCTTGTCGTTGCGATGGTGGTCGCCAATAAAAGACTCCACAGGATGATGGTCGACACGGGCAGTTCGGTTGACATCCTATACGCTTCGGCATTTGAAAAAATGAAGATCGACCGATCCCGACTAAGACAAGTCAAGATAGCGTTGACCGGGTTCACAGGGGACAGCATCATGCCCGAAGGAGAGATAACTCTACCAGTTACCGCCGGGGAAGAACCAAACCAGAAAATAATAATGGTTGACTTCCTTGTCGTAAGTACCCCCTTTGCCTATAATGCCATTATCGGCCGCCCTATCCTGCGGGCTCTCAAAGTTGCCGTTTCCATCTATCACTTTGCAATGAAGTTCGAAACCGACGATGGAATCGGCGTAGTCAAGGGAGATCAGCAGGAAGCCCGTCGTTGCTACGAACTTTCCCTACGAGGAAAGAATAAAAGTACGGTATCAACCGTTTCTCATGCGACCTCTCTCGATCCAAGGGAGGAAGAGAAGGAGCGCGGATTGCCCGCCGAGGAGCTGGTCGACATTCCATTGTTGGATACCGACCTGACCAGAACTATCAAAATCGGATCATGTTTGGAGGGCAAGCAGCGAGAGGGCCTAATCACCTTTTTGAAGGAGCATGTGGACGTTTTTGCGTGGTCCCATGAAGAGATGCCCGGAATCTGCCCGGAAGTGATGGTCCACCGGCTAAACGTCGATCCAACTATCAGACCGATCCGTCAAAAAAGGCGCTCTTTCAATACAGAAAGGTACATGATCATCGAAGAAGAAGTACAGAAATTGCGCAAGGCGGGATTCGTCCAAGAAATATGCTATCCGGAATGGCTTGCAAACGTTGTCCTTGTCAAAAAGAACAATGGGAAATGGAGAGTCTGTGTGGACTACACTGACCTAAACAAGACTTGTCCTAAAGACAGATTCCCTCTACCACGAATAGATCAGCTCGTCGACGCAACCGCCGGGCACGAGCTCCTCAGCTTCATGGATGCTTACTCTGGATATAATCAGATCCAAATGCATGCTCCCGATAGGCAAAAGACAGCATTCATTACGGATCGGGGGCTCTACTGTTATAAGGTTATGCCCTTCGGGCTAAAAAACGCCGGGGCAACCTACCAACGACTAGTGAACAAGATGTTCGCAGACCAACTCGGCAGAACTATGGAAGTGTACGTGGATGATATGCTTGTGAAAAGCAAACGGTCAGAGGACCATGTCTGCGACCTCTGCACTGCGTTCAGGATATTGCGGAAGTATCAAATGAAGCTCAACCCCAGCAAATGTGCTTTCGGAGTAAGCTCGGGAAAGTTCCTTGGCTTCATAGTAAACCAGCGAGGAATTGAGGCCAACCTTGAAAAAATTCAGGCACTTCTCAACATGAGCTCACCTCGTACAGTGAAGGATATCCAGCGGCTCACAGGAAGGATTGTAGCACTCAACAGGTTTGTCTCAAAAGCTACAGATCGATGCCTCCCCTTCTTCAAGCAGTTGCGTAAATGCAAGGAGATGATTTGGACCTCGGACTGCGAGCGAGCTTTCTGCGAATTGAAAGCCTACCTCAGCTCTTTGCCGCTGTTATCCAAACCAGCACATAAAGAAGAACTACTCCTGTACTTAGCAGTCTCCCCAGCGGCGGTAACTCGGCACTCGTCCAGGACGACAAAGGGATCCAAAGGCTTGTTTACTACGTCAGCAAAGCCCTACTCGATTCCGAAACCCGATATCCGACAATAGAAAAGCTAGCTTTGGCTCTAATCACATCAGCCCGAAAGTTGAGGCCATACTTTCAGGCGCACCCTATAGCTGTGCTGACTGATCAACCATTGCTACAGGTGCTACAGAACCCGAAAACCTCAGGTCGAGCTCGGTGAATTCGACATAAAGTATCGACCTCGAGCTGCGATCAAAGGCCAGGCCGTCGCTGACTTCATCGTCGAGCTGACCGAGCCCCTCGAAGTTCAGAACAACAGCAAATCCGACCCATCACCAGTAAATAACTACGACACATCGACCTGGTTATTACACGTTGATGGATCTTCCAATTCGCAAGGTAGCGGAGCCGGTCTCGTCTTGACAGCACCAGACGGGATCCAAATTCAATATGCTCTCCGGTTCGGATTTCGAGCTTCGAACAATGAGGCTGAATATGAAGCCCTCCTAGCCGGTCTCCACCTCGCCTCTGAAATAGGAATCCGATCTATAAAGATACATAGTGACTCTCAATTGGTGGTCGGGCAAGTGACCGCAGAACACCAAGCGAAAGGAGGGAAAATGTACGCATATTTGGTAAGAACTCGAGAGCTACTGTCACGATTTGATCAATATGAAATTGTTCAGATCCCGAGGAGAAAGAATATGAATGCGGATTCCCTTGCGAAACTCGCCTCATCAGCCAACGACGAGCTCGGTAGGACGGTTCCCATCGAGTTCCTCCCTCAACGAAGCATATCGTCAAACGAGTCAACAGAGGTTTTTTCAGTGTCGGCTACCCCAGATTGGAGAGACTCTATCATCCGGTTCTTACAGTCGGGCGAATTGTCCGTCGATAAAAAAGAAGCTCAGCGCATTCGCTATAGATCGGTTCGGTATACTCTGATCGATGGGATCCTCTACAAGAGAGGATTTTCTTTTCCATGTCTGCGTTGTTTGGGGACCGAAGAAGCTGATTACGTGTTACGCGAAATCCATTTTGGCTGTTGCGGGAATCATTCTGGGTAATCTGCGAGGTCACGCCATCCAGTTCTCTCTGGGTAATCTGCGAGGTCACGCCATCCAGCTCGAAGGAATTTCTCTGAGCCCTTCCATCCCCAACTTCTGGCTCAGGAACGTCGGATTCCTCTTCATTCACAGGATCGGCTGTCCTGGAATGGGATTCTAGGGGGTCCACCTCCTGACGCTCTGATAGAGGTGGGTCCGATTCGGAATCCCCGAACCTCACCATCGGTATGGCATCAGATTAGGAGGTCTCCGACATTTTTGAAAAATATTAAGGAGAGAAGAAGGTCTTCTAAGGGTAAGGAGAGCGTACCCTAGGTGATTGGTACACCGGCCGGATGAGAGGTATTAGGGAATGGAGAAGGACTAAAAAAGAAAGAAAAGCAGAATCGGAGAAGAGAAGAATTCTTCTGAAATTCACTAACCCTCGAGTTTTATACCCGAAGGATTCTTTGGCATTATTTGCAATGATTCCGCGTGGCGGCTCTCGGTTGAAGCGTACGAAAAGTAACGCATTACTCCAGACACGTGGCATCCCCCCGTTCGATAATATTCTGTTGAGTGCTGAGACGCCGAACAAACGAATGATGACGCCTCGATTTTTTGAACGACGCATTAAATGCCGTTTTCCCGCCTGTTGAGATGACGGCGCAACAGCTGTAAAACACTAAAGGTAGCCAGATCGTCGTATCTTCTTTATCAAGCTACTCCCGAGACAGACGAGCTAGGCTTGGGAGTGGGGGGACTTCTGTTGTGAGAAGAATACGAGCTGACCTCGGTACCATCACGAAGAGAATACGAGCTGACCTGATGACGGATCCGGTCCAGCTCGCTCAGCTCGAAGCTAATCTGATTGACAGACGGAGCGATCCAAATGCAGGTCGCCAGGTCTGACCGACCCGACCTAAGGGAGAGGTGATCCTTGTGAACGACCTCGTAAGGCTAATCGCTTTGCGAACTGATTCTGTTATCGCAATTATCTAAGTTTGTGCGTGATAAGAGGAAAGAAATTCGGGAAATCTCTAACCAACTCGCCCAAAGATCCTCGAAGATCACGCGACAGCTCCGGAAATCTCAAAGATCCGAGATTTCCTCTACAAACATCACGGCAACAAATAAGGGACGCAACTCCACGACCTAAGTCTATAAATTGGAGCATTCTCTTCATTATCAAGGTATGATACAAAAACTGACCTAAAGAGAGAGATATTTAATCCTTTAAGGTCCAACTAATTTAGGCATCGGAGGGCTAACGGCTGGATCCCAGCCACCCCCCTTAGCTTTCCTTTGTGTTTTACAGGATTCAGGGAATCTTTTATTCAGCTTCAATCTTCTTTCAGGGGGAAGATCAACATCATCCAACCGTCAAGATCAAGGGATCCTCGTCTCGTCTGTTGATTAATTTTCAACATCAACAGAACGCTTGTTTTTGAAAACTTCTTGGGGACCACCGCAATGTTTATTTGCCATCCAACCTATTTGTAAAGTTACATAATCTTGGATGAAGGGGAAACCCAAATATCATCTTGATCCAAAACTTCTGTGCGCTCCCAATAAGTTTTCAATGGTAGCCATTCAATTCTCACTGTTTCTTGTAATGTGGTCCACTTGAGCTTTGGATTTGTCTCATTGTTGGGTTCGTTCCTAAAATGATCTGACACAATGGATGAACAATGTGGATAAAACACATACACCGACATCGTGGTGGGGCCATAGAGCTTTGATTTTGTCTTCCCTTGTATTTAAGATACAATGAACGAGGTAAGGATTATGAGAGAGTTTTCAATACTTACAAATATGATCCATGGTTCAGTGGTCCAAACAGTTGATAGTCACTATGGATGAACCATGTTTCAAAATTGGCCCCCACTGGAAGAATCCCGACCCTTCAATAGGAGGCTAACAAATAGACAGTTGAGAGAGAATACTGCTTATCCTTTTTAAAGACCCGGTTTGATTTTCTTAATTACACTGTAAAAATGTGCCATCATTATTTTTCCCACTTATTTGTTTGGACATGGATTCTTTGCCTCAAAAATCATGTGAACTCCATGTGTTTATATGTGCTAAAAAATTGTAGGGCCTACTGTAATGAATATGTTAAATCCATGCTGTGCATCCGTTCCACAAGCTCATTTTAGGGCATTAGGCTAAAATTATGGAAAATCCAAAGCTCAAGTGGACCATACCACATGAAATAATGATCCAAACAAACCTCGATGGTTGAAAGCTAAAACCTCTCTTGGGCCCACATCCAAGTTGTTCATAAGGTCAACATGGATAAAGGTTATACAACACGATCAATCCCCAAATCAGTCTTAACTTTTGATTCAGGTGGGCACCTAAGGAAGATAACCTCGTCTCAAAATTGAGGTCAAGGCATCGGATCCCAACGTAGGGGTGGCTAACATTGAAGGGTGACTAGCAGTGTGGGTGTGTGTACTAACAGGGGCTGTGTGCTAACTCCAAAAAAGAAAAAGAAAAAAAAAGTGGTTACTAAGGAAAGAGTTGGGAGAGAGATATTCACACTTAGTTTTTATGGGGACTACTGCAATGATTATATGAATCCACCCCAACCATTATATGCCACACCATAATTTAGACATGGGGCTAAACAATTAGCCTCATTTGTAATTCAAGTGGGCCACACCAAGGGAAACATTTTGAAGGGTAAGTATTGCCTTGTACACTGTTTCCAATCATGTGGTCTACCTGAACAATAGATGGGGTTAAAATTTGGCCTTGAGACTAACATGGATTGATGCACCTAGTAGTCACAATGAATTTTACATAAGCATCATGGGGGCCACTCAATCCTCCAACCATTTGTTGGGGCGTCAAGGAATGTAATGGAAGGTAGTGGGCTGATAATAATTTGATTAATAAGCTAGGCTTTTGAAAACCATTTTTAAAAAAATACTGAAATGTAATTTCAATGTTAATTAGGTAGTTGTTTGTAAATTTTTC
The DNA here is from genome assembly GCA_003013855.2 of Liriodendron chinense. Taxonomy (NCBI): domain Eukaryota; kingdom Viridiplantae; phylum Streptophyta; class Magnoliopsida; order Magnoliales; family Magnoliaceae; genus Liriodendron; species Liriodendron chinense. Next base: position 15,791 of record PVNU02002371.1, on the reverse strand, counting down.
TAAATAAATAATGAGCCACCTGCACTTGTTTATTTAACTTGCTCTCTCTTCTTAAATAAATAAGGATAAGGATACACTTATTTATTTAACTTGGACACTTCTTAAATAAATATATAGTACACTGTACACCACACTTGATTCACAACTCGTAAGCTAACGGACCACTGATATTATAATATTATTAGAGAATAACAATGCCTAAAAAAAAAAAAAAAAAATGAAAGTTAGATTTCTCAAGGGTTACTGTGTGAGCAGATGTGTTGGTGGCTTCGGTGGGCCCTAACGAGGTGCTGATGTGAAATCTACATGGAACACCAGTGTTACATGGAACACCAGTGTTTCACCCCATGTTAAGCCCATGACTATAAACTCAGCTTCATTGTGATTCTGGAAGACCACACGATTGAAAATAGTGTACAGGACAATGCTTACTCTCTAAACTGTTTCCCTTGGTGTGGCCCACTTGAATTAGGGATGGGCCTGATTTGTGGGCCCATATGTGTGTCATCTAATGGTTGGAATGGATTTCATATAATCAGCACAGTGGGCCCTCTAAAAATCAAGGGTCAACATCTCCCTCCCAACTGTTCGTTTGGTATGGTCTCCCTAAAAATCAAGGGTCAACATCTCCCTCCCAACTGTTCGTTTGGTATGGTCTCCCTTAATCACATGTTGGCTTGATTTTTATTAGGCCTGCACCTAACGTGAGATTATTTAATGGTTGGAGTAGATCTCAGGTTCCAAGAAAAATCACGGGTGGGTCTCCCATCAAATTCCCTTCTTCCAATATAAATCTCAATGCTTTTTTAATACTTGGGAGTAGGGGTGCCTACCCTTGATTTTTGGCAGTGCCTATTGTGATGCGTTCGTAAAGCCTACTCCAAAAATTAGATGTCTAATCCTGGGTGACAGGCTGACACGTTTGTCAGAGACGTGTTATGCGAGGAGTCCTACAAGTCTTACAGACGTACGCACGAGGCACGACCAATGAGAAGAATTTTGCTAGCTACGCCGGGTGTAGCAATGACTCCACCATGACGTTTGTCAGAGACGTGTAAGACTTGTACGCACGAGGCACGACCAATGAGAAGAATTTTGCTAGCTACGCCGGGTGTAGCAATGACTCCACCATGACGTATTTGTTGTATCCACGCCAAATCCAGTTCATTTTAGCGCATGACATGAAAAATGAGGCAGATCCGAAGCTCAAATGCCCCCAAGAAGTTTTTAATGGTTGGCGTTCAATGTCTACTATTTTCTGTGCTAGGTCCACTTAAGCTTTGATCTTCATCAATTTTGGTGTCATGCCCTAAAATGACCTCGCCAAATAGATGGACGGCGTAGATACAACAAATACATCATGGCAGGTAGCAAAATTCTTCTCCAATAAATTAGAGGCGGTCATTCTCGGAAGCGGATTGGCTGGTCCACCAGTACTCAAAATTCAACAGAGCAGACTAAAAGCAATAGTCACCATGTCAGACTCTTGTGCTAATTTGCCACCATTTTGAAAATAGTAGTGTCCCATCCTTCCCGCATGTAGTACTCATGTACTGCTATCCAGGCCATTGAAATTGTGGGACACATCATGGATGGAGCGTCTTTGTAAAAGAGCACGTACGGATCGGTCAACTGTAGCCATTCATGCCTATCGAAATGAATGGTTAAAAGTAAAATAGTGAGCGGTCACAAGGGAAAGTATTATATGGTTACTACCATGTTCAAGGTGGATTTTTTGGGTTATTTATGCACCATCCATAATTGGGTCAGCAATTGGACGGTCTGGATTGTTGTACAACTATACCATGTATACCAGTTTCAATATGGTGGTGAACTACCACGAGAGTTATTCGCCCGTTCTTTCCAGAAATTTGATGCTGGAATCTTACTCTGGGACGTATGATTAATGCTTGGCCGTTTATAGGTCGAGTAACAGTGTACGAAACAAGGATGGACGGTTTGATCTGAAATTTAAATGCCACAGATCATAGATGGTGGGGCGCATCCAATGAACGACAGCGATCTTGTGCCCACATATGGATTGGACGTGTTGAGAGCAGCAGACGAGTCAGGTTGCATGCGCGAGGAGATCGAGTACAGGGTATTGATATGAGAGGGCCACCTTTCACAGTAAGCGCCGCTGTCAATGGACCGGGTTGGCCCGACGGGCTTTCAGGCCTGGCTTGGAAAAGAGTACCAGGCCTGGGGCTCAGGTCCGGGCCTAAAGTATATGCCCGTTTTTCAACCGGCCGGATTTGGACTAGGCTGTTCAAAAGCCTGACAACTCAACCCTACCCAAATACATTTTTTACTTTAAAATTAAAATTAAAATAGTTTTCATTCTTTCAAAATTTAAATTTTATACAATTTTTTCCTAAAAATCCATCTCCCTCTTAAAACTCTATGTATTTTCTATAGTGTTGATGATTTTTTTTTTTAACAAAAGAACGTGAGATTAAAGGATTTTTTTTTATTTTTTTTTATTTTTTATGTCAAAGGCCGGGCTTGGGCCAGACCCTACATTTGTATCTTGGGCTGAGCTTGGGCTAGACTATTGTGGCCTGTCACACGTCCGAGTCAGGTTTGGACATAAGTTGAGAGAGGCGGGCCGGGTGTGGACAAAGCTTGGCCTAGCCCTAACCTGGCCCATTGCCCCAATAAACACAGTAGGATTAGGGCTCTCAATGGGTCAGATCTGGATCGGTTCCAGTTGGATCCGGCTCCAAGTTCGTATATCTATAGACAGATTCGGATCCAACTCAGATCCAAAAGGTTATATCCACATCTGATCCATTTATAAATTGTTAGATCCATTTCCGATCCAAAATCCATATAACCATCACATTCGGGTCAGATCTAGGTCCAAATCCACCCCCATTACAAATCTAAAATAATATATAATATAAAATATATAATGTAATATATTTAATTTAATAAAAAAATGATGCAAAACCCACTACTTACTGTGGTATGGTCAACCTAAGAGTGGCATGTATCAATTTTGAGACATGGCCTAAAATAATCGAAAACGGACGGCCAGCATGAATATAACATATACAGTAAGGTGACAATGAGTCAGATCTTAATTAGATTCGGATCGAACTTGGATATGTTCCTGTGAATCCAAATCCGGTCCATTGAAGTAATCAGACCTATTTTAAGATCCAAATCCGGTCCACTTAAGTAATCGGACCTATTTTAAGATCCAAATCTGGTCCATTTAAGTAATCGGACCTATTTTAAGAAATCCGCATTATACGGATTCTGAGCGAATCGGATCTCGGATCTGACCAGGTCCATTGAGAGCCCGAAGCAGGATGAACAATGAATCCTTGCCGTACAACTAGTGGGCCTTACCATGGACGACACACGGTTGAAGCTCCGTCGAATGCGAGATGACACGGTAGTGTGGGAAGAACAGGAGTATCTTAGAGCCATTTCTATACATTACATGTGGCAGGAAGGTAGATCATGACCGTCCATCTAGTGGGGTAACTCTCATGGATGGATCATGTTTCATAATCACACCAGTTAGACAGTCATGTCTATTACATTTCCTCAGATACCCTTAATGGCTGTTTGGCTATTAATTATTTCCATCTCACACCGTCAATTTGAAAGCCAGAAACACCATCCATCCAAAGTAGTAGCAATCAGATGGACAGATCTGATTGATTGATTACCCTGCCACTCGTATTGTGGAGTGTTCGCTCTACCATATTCTGTTTCTATGGTCTTCTACCGTATCATCTCCCTCATAAAACATGGATATTGATCCTTCAAATGGATGGTAAAATGACAAAAGAGTTAACGGTTGATATTTAAGGATACAAAGCTCAATGGAAAGAAAAAGACTACTAGATGGTGGGTCCCAGTCCACAATATATCCTTCCAAGTGCATTGCTGTCAAATTCAATCAAACAAGGCCACCGTATGAATGAGGGCCTTTATTTGGTTATCGTGTGTGGGGTTTATTGCGTGAGCATTTCGGAGTCTACTGGACTAAATGTTTTATTGAATTACTGGTGTCCCCGTCGATAGGATAGACAAATTAGAGATTGGACCTAAGATCTAGTAATCCTCTCGATCACTAGTTCCATTAGACGATTTGTGAAAGGGTATGGGTTAGCCCTTCCGAATAGATTTAATTTTTAACTTGTGATAATGGACATGAGTTTATAAAATATTTAAAAACTTTTTCTTTCAGTAGTATTTTAAGCTCAATATTTCTCAAAGGAATAAAAATATACAGATAAATAAAAAAAGGCTAAACAGTACCGATTTTTTTAATATTTGAATATGTGATCCATTCTAATCAACAAAGTATCAAATGATGAAAGAAATAAATGAAAGGAAAGTTAAATACTTGATTTGTCTATCAGAACATACGATCTAGGTAGGTGGTCAGTATGATGTGACTAGATGAGTATGATCAGCTAAATCAAAATTTAGTTGATCATGATCTTACAACTTAAGGTTGTAGATATTTGCTTATACTCCTAAGGTATTATAGCGAAAGTCGTTAGGCATTAATGATTTATGCTAGAAATAGGCTAATATATGCTAAGAAAGATAAATGAAAAGTAGATAGATGTGTTTGGAGTAGGAGCCCTGAGCTCTTTTTCGTGTGCATCTTTTATAGCTTGTCGATGTGGCAAAACCCTCGCTGGGTTTCCTTATTGATCCTAGATCCTTTGCGTGTTTGGCTTGCTTTGGAAAGGAAGGACTCCAGTTAGACTTGATAGTGTCGTCTTCTTGGATCTTCTTTTCCTAACTAATCCCGCTACGAAGATCTTTGTGGCCCACTAAATGGATTTGGAACAATTCAGGAATCTCAAGGGCTTATCCAAATTATAAATCGATCATGGCCACTCATCTGGTGGCCCACTTCCTTCACTTTAAGATGCTGGATAGTCCAGATCGAACCATCTTCGACATTTAACTTGATCCTTGATGAGTTGGAATACTGAAGAGGTTTGATACTTGATATCGATCTATTATTAGAGATAGGCCCAACTGGATCTAGTTTTTCCATTCTCTTGATTTTAATTGAATCACGACCACTGGACAAGATCATCAAATGAGACATCTGGGTGACTATGTTCTCTGTATTGGATGATCCGGATCCCCCTGATACTAATCTATTATTGGATAGATCATATACTTCTTCGAGATCCTTCTTATGATTAAGGAACGGGTTGGGACCCAACCTGGTTGATGTGTATGTTTCTCTTGATTTGGATTCAAACTATAACTGGATTCGCTTGGATATCAATATGATCTCTCGATATTTGAAAATTTCTCAAATGTCACAGAGTTTTCAAATAGCTTTGAGAAGATCTCTCATTTTGGAATGATTGTGAGAGACAATTTTGCTGAGTGTATCATAGCCAGATACACAAGAGCGGAGCCACATAGGGGCGAGGGGGGCAAATGCCTCCCCTGAATTTTGGTTTTTTACTCTCTTTTTTTTTCAACGAATCCCCACTGTTTTATTAGGTGTGGTCTACTACAGTTTTGGATCTGCATGAGGTTTGCGATCATGCCCTAAAATGAGCTGAAAAAATGGATGGATGGCGTGGATGAAACACATACATTATGGCCAATCCCACAGAACCCGTCCAACTAAACATGCAATTCTAGATAAAAGAGCGTGGAGGGACGCAGATTTTTGCCGAAGCGTTCTTCAAGAAGTTCCTACCTGGGAACCTAGGTGGGGCCTACCGTGATGTTTGTGAGAAATCTACCCCGTCCATCCATTTTGTGATTTCATTTTAGGACACGAGAATAGAAATGGATTGGATCCAAGACTAAAGTGGGCCGCACTAAAGAAAAAAGTGGGTAGAAAAATTTCTACCATTGAAACCTCCCTAGGTCCACAGTGATGTTTATATGCCATCCATATGGTTCCTAACGTCATTCCTACTAGGATGAATTGAAAACAAAAATGGTCAAATATTAGAGTGATTCAAAACTTTTGTGGCCCCACGAATATTTCAATTGTTGTAACGCCCCGGATTTTCGTTAACTTGGGAATTGGAAGTCCTTGGGCATTACCTTCGGTTTGTCGGTTATAGTGCATACCCGCACGTGTGTCCACATGTATTGGGGACTAAAATGAATGTTTTTTACCAAAAAAATGATGGAAGTAGTTTAGGAGTTGGAATGTCACATGGTTAGGAAGAGTTTTCCGACGATTGTGTTAACTCGGGTATGTCACTATTTGTAGAGACTAAGTAAAGAACCCTGAATTATCAATCTACTCGTAGATCGACAATACCATCATAAATATTTTACTGGACAATGGTGTTTTAGCCTATTTTTGGTATTTCGAATTTTTTGAATGGTTTAGATTTGGCAAAAACCCTCTCTTTTAAAAGGCGCTATGTTTTGAAAACGCCAAAAAGTTGCGATTTGTACTTGGAGTGGAAAATAAAATTTTTTATTATTGGGATTTTGATTTTTTAGTATTTTTTATTGAATCCAAATGGATGGCACTTCCTTATTTACATAAATAACTTAAAGTAAATGTTTACTTAAACGTTATTTTGTAAATAAGGCTGACAAGTAGCCTGGATTGGGAAGGAACTCACTGTGCAGGGAAGAAACCCTGAATTTTCAAAGAAAATGGACAATGGGTAGTCTGCCGACCGGTTGCTGCTACCCCTTATGGGGGAAAAATGGATGGTTAATGTGATCCAGCCGATCGGATCTGCGACCGGCTGGCCAGTCGTGGCTGGTTGGTTTTAAAAAGGGGGGTTTTAAACCCCATTCAATCTCTCTCTTTCTCATTCCTCTCTCTCTCTCTCTCTCTCTCTCTCTTATTTTTCTCCTTCATCCTTTACTTCCTCAAGCTCCCAAGCTCCCCAAGCTTTCCTTCTCCCTTCTCAAACCTCCTTTCTTCCTCAATCATCCGCCAACATCTTGGAAATCACGAATTTTCGAGCTTTCCTTGGCTATATGTGCCTCTCACGTCTTCTCCGGCCAAAATCCGATGGCTTTGGGTTGGATTTAACTTCCCATGCTAGGTAAGGTGTTCTTCTACCTTTTCTTCCATCTCTTCTCTCCATTTTCTTCCTTTCTATGTCATTAGGGTTAGAAACCCATTTGTTTATGTTGAAACCCTAACCTAGGGTTTGCTCATGTTAAGGCTTGGGGCCCCGGCTATCATATTGGTGCGGCCCATGCCTTGTGGAAGCCGTAATCGGAAATGGCCCCGTGTAGATTTCGTTGTGCTCTAACATCGGGCTCAATTGACCGAATTAATTTGGGGTTTTTCCAAATTCAAGATACCAAAACTCTAAACTCTAATTAGACATTTAATTAGATTAAACCCTAATTGATTAACGCAAGATTTGCGATGCATTGTAGGTAATTGAGGTATTCTTCAAATTTCGACGTTCGAGCCGTATTCGAATCGCCGAATTTCAACTATAAGGTGAAGATCTATCCTCAAGCTTACTCTCGACAAATCCTGATTAATGATTGCTTGAGTTTATATGTTAATTGTTAATGTATGTATAACATGTTCGATGAAATGCGTCTATTGTTGTTTGATTGATAACATGCTTGATGGAATGCTTGAATGATATAAATTTATAATATTGTAATATATTTATGTTTGTGGATGTATGTGGCGTCCTGTGTCATCCGGGTTGTGTCATCCGGGTCCTTTGGATTGTTCGGGCTAGTCGGTCGGGCCAGGTGTTTGGATATATTTATGATTAGGTATTTAATAACGTAAATTGTCATTATAATAAGTATTGCTTTGGATTAAGCTCCGACAACCATTTGATATAATGTACTGCCTGCTATTAGGTTGGCCGTCACAGACTTATTCGATCGACCAAGCAGGACACGATCGACCGATAGTGGCCATTATTGGTTTTTCGTCGTCCACTTGGGTCCACCGAATAAGCCCCATTCAGAGTTAATCATTATTGTATTTCATTGTTGAATCACACTATATAGAATCTAGAATACCATCGTTCCCATTGTGAATAGTCCACTTAAAACCATACTGCGACTCGATCGACCAAGTCTCATGAGCTAGGCATGGTGGTATGGCACACCGTGTCTGAGTTGTCGGCTTACGCTGGGGTGGTGCCTCCCCGCATTGACCAGTGAGCATTGACAGGGGTGACCGATTGTTGTTCGAATGACCCTTGTGACAAATGTGACCCTGGCTGATGTTTGGGTGCCTGTGCACTGTTCGAACGCCCCGGGCGTGTACTGGGATAATTCCGAGTGAAACGCCCGCACCTTTGAATAAATTAATCGTATTGATATTTGGGATATGAGACATTCCGCTTTGACTTGGGCGTGGCTGACGAGTCACGGTCGAACCAAGCTTTCATGGTAGGATAACTCAACCTTGGATCGAGGGGTTGCCAGCGATGATTGGTGACGCATTGCAGGGAGCTAGATAGTCCCGGTTAGAGTTACAATACGATGTGGTATTCTCGCTTCACCAATTTGCTGAATGAATTGGACTAATAAATACTTTAATTAATCATGCATACATGACATTGCATTTGAGGGGGACTCGTGTAGCCTGGTTGCTTGATGTGGTGCCAGCATTACCTTGAGCACTTCATGTCATTTCTCTGTGTCATCCGGGCTGCGTACTCAGTCACGACCTACGACCTGCTAGACAAGTGGACTGTGGATTCTAATATCAGTTGGTCGGGCCAGGGCTTGCCCGGGACATGCATTGTGTGCGGAATCATGACATCCATGCATTTAATCAAGTAGCCTAGGATGATGTATGATTTGTAAGTGGACATTACCTAAACTTGATTGATTTGACAACATACTTAAGAATAATACACTTATATGAACCTGTTTATAATTTAAATATCCCGAGTCTAACCTTGGGGTTATTTCTTCACTATGTTGGCGTTTTAACGCCTTCTATTTGACATATGCAGATGTCTCAAGAATAGGACCAGATGGTGGTGCACACGGGCGCCTTATAATCTTTTAACTTCATCCCTTTTAGTAGATGTATTTTCCCTTCCTATTACTTTTATTATGATTCGTATAATTCTCATATGGGCTTAGACTGAGATTGAATTGTACATCTAGGGTGTTAGCCCTATATTTTTGGATTTAATTATCTCTGCTTTGCTTATGATCCGCTAATTGAAATGCGTTACTTTGATTATTTGTGAATAGAATAAATGTAAATCTGATTAAGGACACACGTGGGTGCATTTTCCACGTGTGGCATTCCTAAAATATAACATTTTATTAAGTTAATACTCGGAAAACTTGGAATCAGAGTCTTTGTACTCAGGTGCCGAAATTTCGGGTTGTTACAATTGTGGACGTTCGATCCTCTCATTTTCTGCCCACTTGAGTCTTGGATTCGGCTATTTTTTTTCTCCCGTGTCCTAAAATGATCTCACAAAATATATATCACTAACATCATGGTGGGCCCCGCCTAGGTTCCCAACGTGAGAACTTGCTAGAAAAGGCTTCCACAGAAAATTCACATCCGGCGGCGGATTGGATACTACCCCACTAGAACGAGAGCGGATTAGGTGAGACTCAACCTCACCCAAGATCGTGCAACCCTTACAGTGGGCCCACCTTGATATATGTATTATGTATCCACACTGTCCATCCGTTTTTCTAGATTATTTTATGACATTATCCGAAAAATGAAACAGATCCAATTATCAAGTGGACCATACCATAGGAAACAGTATTGATTGACCATTAATGGTAACAAAAGTTTTGAATCAAGCTGATATTTGTTTTTTTTCCCTTCATCCAGGCTTATGTGACCTTATCAACAAATTAGACGTAAATAAACACCACGGATACATTAATGTGCGCCCTAATAAGTTTTTAACGATAGAACAATCAACCACCACTTTTCTTATGGTATGGTTCACCTGATAATTGGATCTCCTTTATTATTATTTTTTTTTTTTGAGATAATGCCCTAAACCTGTCTGAAAAATTCATAGACGGTGGATATGTAATACATACATCAAGGTGACCCCACTGCAACCCCACGGTAAGGGTTGCACTGTCTTGAGTGTAACGCCCTGGATTTACCGTAGTTATCTTAAAATTTTTTGAAATTTATTTCTAATTTTTTATATTAAATACCGGCCATTGATATTAAAATTCGAATAACGGGACATCCGTAGGAGATCATATGGAGTACCCTTTATTAAAGTTGCTTAGAATAATCCCATTAACAACTTAGAAGAGTTAGATTCCACTAAACTTGAAGATTTACGATAATTACAAAAATGCCATTAGTTAAACTTAAGTTAACATGCCATTTTTAAGTACGCTAGTTTCTAGCGATCATTAAGACGCAATACCCTAGGTATAAGTGTTTGAACATATTTTAACCGTACACGTCGAATTTCAGCCCTCAAATCATCATACAAATGCCCTAATCAGAAAATGGATCATAAGTGGGCCACCCGATCTCGGATTTGTCCCAATTTTTGTGTCAACACCAAAAATCACATGGCTCACCTGCTGGATGGAGTGGATTTAATATATACATCACAGTGGGACCCACCGTGGCCAAACCCACTGATCGGGCCGACCGGCCCGAGTTAGGCCCGGCGGGGTCTTTGTACAATGTATGAGCTGTACTTCCGCTGCCACCGCTGTCCTATCCACGGTCCATCATGTGGGCCTCGATTCAGAGATCCAAGCCGTCCATCTTCTTCCTTACCCTCCAAAACCCCCTCCTACCAAATTTCATCTCATTCCATCGCGAATCCAACCCAATCTCATCTTCCCTTCCAACTGTTGGAAACTTGGATATTTCAATCCAGGAAACCTCTTCACATGGGATCTTAGGAAAGTTTCTAGAGGATCCTAAGGATCTTTTCTAGCTAACCAACGCGGAGAATCACCTCAAAAACGGAAGTCTCTCCCACCTTGTGTAGGAATTCTCTAGAACCTCCTCTTGCGCTAAAACCTTATCAAACGGCTGTGGACCCTCAGTTTGTAGACCCTACCTACCTCATTGGACCCATCTAAACCCACCCTAGGTGTCTGATTGTCAGATAAACCACCCGTTTAAAAGTTTCTAATTTTAAACTCATTATTTCCTATTTTCTTCTCGTGGACCGTTCATCACTTAGTGGGCCTCATTTCAGAATCCGTCACGACCATTTTATAGCCCATACTTGACTTAACAAACATGTGAAATCTCTACTCAAACCATGTTGTGTACACTTTCCAAAATGACTCGAAAGATAATGTATTTTTACTTTAAACCGCAACCGTTCATCTGAAGATGGTGTAACTTCCTTAAAACCCTAATTCCGACCCTACCTCTATATATAGGGCCTCTCTTAACCAGAGGTGACCCCCACCCAAGAATTTGAGAGAGAGAGAGAGAGAGAGAGAGAGAGAGGTAAGAGAGAGGAGGAGTATCATCTTGCTATTTTTTTTATCATCTTATATCTCTAATAAGCCGAAGATCATAAGGTGAGAACTCCTTTAAGATTGGGTTAATAATCTCATGTTTTGTAGGTTGATGATTCATATATGTTTTTGTTTACATGTGTTTCTTTGTTCTCTCCTTAGTTAGCTATATATGAATGATTTTAGATACTTTTTTCATCTCATGGTGATGAAGGCATTCATTGGACTTAGAGAATTAGTAAGGAATAAAATGTTTGTTGCACATATGAGATTTGTGTAACAATCTTTAAAGGGATCACCTTTCCTTCTATATTGTATAAAGAATAGTTGTGATTGTCTAATGGAGATTCTTATTATGTTATATTTCTTTTATATATGTGGATGGACCCTGATCTGTGGTGATGAATATCGGAACACCCGGTTAAGAAGTTGCCCTAACTTGAGACGGTGCTTTTAGCTTGTCCGGTTAAGTGGCCACCCTGATCTGTGGTGGTGGTATCAAGATCACCCGATTAAGTGGTTGTTAAATCCATTTATTACTATTATTATTATTATATTTACTATTATTATTATTATTCCTAAAGTTGTTAAGGATCTCCATAAGACTATAGTTGAGCATGGTTGTTATGAAGCTTAGTAGTACGGGCCGCCATCCTGGGATGTGATGCGTCGGTTACGACTATTTTGATGAGTGATGAACCATAAGGAAGGATGTGGTGGTACCAAAGGTTGGTTAGACATTAAGTGGCTTGGTGTAAATTGGTAATAATAATAAAGAATGGCTAACTCATGTATGCACGTGGCTCCATGTGGGTGTATGGAATTGAGAATAGGCTAGAGCGTCCTACTTCTCCCATACACTGTCACATGTAGATTTGGGCTATGAGCGTCCCGTTTCTCACGTGGTCGGGCAAAATTATAGGCTTGCGTGTCCTAAAACCCCTAGCGGCATGTCTAAGGATTCCTACGCTGGGTCATGTATTATCATGTATTGCATTAAGAAAGAGTAATGGATGTTTTATTATGATTTTTATGCGATTATTATTTCTAACGTTAAAGTAGTTCTTCACTATGCCGCTTTTGACGGTGTTTTGTGGAAATAATTTGGAACATGTAGGTAACGATCCTCAGGAGCCCGAGCCTCAAAGAGACGATTATGATGGCTCGTGGGAGCAGATGGTGGAAGACGAGACCGCATAGTCATTAATAGTGCTAGCATTTATTAAGTATTTGAATTGTAATAAGTCCCAATGGGAGGACATAGTTATGAACATGGTGATTCATTGAATGACGGTTATATGGTTTGATAATTTAGTTTAGTAATGAAATAGTATATAAGTTTGGTTCTACCGTCTTGCTCATGGTTTCCAAATAGTGTGAAATGTGCGTGTTTGTGTGAAAATATGTACGGGGTGTAACCCTCACACATTCCAATAGCCTTGGGAATTCGGCCGTCGTGATGTACACGGGAGCCGAAATCTCGGGGCGTTACATTGAGTGAGGCATGGGTCTCATCCAATCCAGCCCCATTAGGACCTAGGTAGAGATAGACGGTCATGTCAGAGGTTTCTCAGGGCTCACCATGATCTATATCTTTTATCCATTCCATTCATCTATTTTGACATATCAGTTTAGGACATGAGCCCAAAACGGATACAGATCAAAGGCTCAAGTGGACCACAACACATGAAGCAGTGGGGATTTAAATCCTCTCGGTTAAGACGTTTTAGGGGCCATGAAAGTTTTTGGACATCACGGTGGACCCTACTAAGTTTTTAAATCCTCCGATATTTAAATCCCAAACGTTGCTTCATATTTGCGCCTCGCCCCCTTTGGAAAAAAATCTTGGCTCCGCCCCTGCAGATACATGATAAGACCTGTCCTCTCGGAGGGTTTCTTATAGGCGTGTTGGGTACACTGCCTTATTAGTTGGCATAATAAATGTGGTCATGTGGCATCCATCGATTCGTTCTCCTAAAAGCAAGCGTAAGGGTCTGTACCTCCTCACTATATTAGAATGCGTAACGCTGAAAGAAAATCAAACGAAGATACTCTCGGACAAGAGTAGAAATTTCTGCCAGTTATAGCCTCATAATATCGACATACGGCAACCTTTGATTGTTCCACGTCAGAGTGCTGAAAATGGGTATAAACAAGGTGGACAGTGGAAGGTACCTGGGTGAAAAATCATGATATAGATATATGGATGTGGGCATTTAAGGTTGTCAATGGGTTGGGCCTGGGGTAGGTCTTGAATTGGATTTTGAACTGTTTTGGGTCGGGCCATCGAGCCGGCCCTATTCAAAATTCTAATTTTCAGGCCCAAGCCTGGCCCATGACACCCCTAGTGGCATTGGTGGATCCCTGACTGTGGGGCAGGCCCACCATGATGTATGTGCCCGTGGGAGCGGATTAGGTGTTTACTACTCGGATAAGGCGTGTCACTATCATTGGCGTGCAGAAGTTTTTCGGGGACCTTCACATGTCTAGAACCGGCTCTACCCTTCTCTGACGGCCTTTGCATGCCAATGACAGGGATAACACCTACTCTACTCCTCCCATGTACCTTACAACCACTACGCCCGGTCCATTTTTACAGCTCATTTTAGTGCCTGATCTCGCAGTATATATATGAACAATCTAGTCCGTTTATTGAGTTTATTTATGCAGTGTAAATATTTTTTAGTGGCTGTGTATCAAGCATTATGAGGCACAGTCGCTTCACTTGCCCATCGGAAGATTAGGTGTTACTTACCATGTAGGGCCCACCTTGATGAAATACTTTGTTGCAAATTCCCACCTGTCCATCCATTCTTTCCGGCTCATTTTAGGATGGTGATGCAAACCTTAAGCAGATCCAAATCTTAGGTGGACCATGTTATGGATAATTTCTCATAACCGATTCGAGCAGAAAAGACCTCGGAATCATATAACAAGTGAAGGCCTAAACTAATGACTTCGCCTTTCCCGAGGACAGACCGGATCGTACTCAAGCTGACTAGTAGATAGAAGCCGACCTCATCTCCTCCTCAAACAGTCTAAAAGTAAGGGCGCATCCCTTCGAGATCGGAACGGCCCGAAAGATCGGAACGACCCAAGATTTTCGCCCGGATTCCCGGGCAAGATATCTGCCGTGATTTCAGCCCATAAACTCTCTACCAAAATCTATAAATAAGAGAATATACGATGATTACAGGTACGAAAATAATCCCTATTCAAAATAGTTTTATTATTCTAAAAAATCATCACTGATTTAGGCATCGGAGGGTTCACGGCTGGATCCCAGCCACCTCCTTTACTATTTTCTGTGGTGTTTTACAGGATCAAAGCCAAACCTCTGATCCGAGCATCTCTCCAATTCTTACGAAGGATATCAGCGGCGACGATCGTTCCTCCATATATAAATCATATCACCCCTCGTCTGTTGACCAGTAATCAGCATCAACAGATTGGCGCCGTCTGTGGAACGACGACAAAAGCATTTTTCTGAATCCTTCGATAAAAGATATCATCAATTGGCCGGTGGGAGAGGTAATAGGAAGGGAAAAGCTCCCATGAACGCTGAACCTTCCTACGAGCTACATTCTGAAAATGAAGCGCCCATTCATTAAACCCCAGTGTTTCACCTCGGAAGTTCGTCACGCCACCTAAACCTTCTAAGTGGACGGCAGAGGTACCGAAATCGCGGGGCCAGACTATCCACTTTAGAAGAGCAAGTTGAGGCGTTGCAGAACGCTTAGGCGGGTGGGGACAGACGATTCGAACACGTGGATGGAAAATTAGATGAGATTGCAGCCTTGCTGAACAATTTAGTTCGGCCCTCACCCATCCACGAAACCAACCCTGAACCTCCGCCACCTCAACAAAGTTCTCACCCACCACGCTCACTCTCAAATCATCCGCGACCCGACGAGGACGAAGTTGCGAGCCGAGCCTCAGGCTCGAGACTTCGAGCGGCCACAGAACTTCCTTCAAACGACCTGAGGCACAGAATAGAAGAAAGACGATCCGCCCGAGCTAGTCAAGATCAAGGTCGAATGGACGATAATATTACGCCCCTCGAGGCCGAGCTTAAAGAGCTTCGGGAGAGGATCGGTGATATCCAGCGAGCGCAACATGCCCGAGCGCCGACAGCAGCAGATGTCCTAGTAGACTCGTCTGAGTCCCCGTTCACCGACGAAATTCGCAGTGAACCTCTCCCGAAAAGCTTCAAAATACCCCAGCTCAAGCAATATTCCGGGATAGGAGACCCGGCCGAGCATCTCGAGAATTTTAAAGTCCGGATGGAACTCCATGGGGTTAATGGACACATTATGTGCAAGGCCTTCCCATTGTCCTTAACCAGTTCGGCCTGGACTTGGTTCTGCAATTTAAAGCCGAAG